>JAHDVE020009648.1:0-71503 GCA_022606495.2 Halesus radiatus | reverse complement strand
TTTGTTTGTTTGTTTGTTTGTTTGTTTGTTTGTTTGTTTGTTTGTTTGTTTGTTTGTTTGTTTGTTTGTTTGTTTGTTTGTTTGTTTGTTTGTTTGTTTGTTTGTTTGTTTGTTTGTTTGTTTTGTTTGTTTGTTTGTTTGTTTGTTTGTTTGTTTGTTTGTTTGTTTTGTTTACAAATCCGTTTTTTTCCGAGCTTGAATAAATTTTGCACACTTCCCTTTCAAAACAAGAGGAAGGTTATTGTCTACCTGAGATTACAAAAATCCAGACCCTTCCCCTTCTTCCACCTCTTAAAGCAGACTATTGGTACTTATTGATGAAATATCGCACACTTAAGAGGAAAACTTTGGGGTAGAGGTAGTGGAAAAACATAACAACCTCAAAACTTTCCTGCAAACCATTCATAGCCCCGGGCAATGCCGGATACTTCAGCTTGTATTATATAAGATTCAATATTAACACGGAGTCACCCCACATGTGTATTACATTATAATGCTTTCACATTTCTTTGAGTGGCTCTAGTACCCATTTATTTGAAACATTTAATAATGTTCTCTAACAAACATTCACTAATTTAAAAAAATATTTTTGTGTATTTTTTATTATCTTATAAAATTGTTAACCTAGATACAGGCTTAGTCCTAGTAAGGTTGAAAATTGAATTGTAAACAATAAATGTTAGAATATGAAGAAACAATAAAACAATGATTTGTTAATATAATAAGACTAGATAATAAAAATAAAACAACCCTTGCCTCCTTTAGGTGTACATTAATCAAAAACATGTAAAAATAAATAATTAACGTTAAGTAATTACATCTCCAAATAATAATATAAATAACAACCCCTATGAGAAGGGCAATTAAAGGATACAGAGCGAAATATTGTAAATAAAGCGCGTAAGTGGGATTCATAAATAGGATGTACATCACTTTTGTGTCGTCTGTCAATATTGACAGGCGAATTAAAATAAACACCACAAGTATGGACGTTATCAAATGCCTTCGCCCTCTTCATGTCCTGACAGTATTCATGGCACTGGCCTCGTACAGAGAAACCAGAAACAGCAATGGGTTCAGAGAATACAAAATTTCTTTTTTCGTCTCCATGTTGACCATTACCATTTCTTTTTTTCAAATCGCTTGGTGCTTGTATTATTTGAAAAATACTTTGAAATTTCTGGAAGATCCAATGACGTTTTTATGTTTAACATATATTATAAAAACGGTGTGTCACGTCGTGACTCTTTTGTCAAATAACATCCTTCATTGTTACTATTTTAATTTCATCAACCGTCTTAACTCAATTGATGAAAAATTACAAACCCTTTACATCAATCCTAATGATAACCGTTCATATTTCAAGCTGCTATCAATGACTGGTTTTGAATGTTTGGTGACTGTTGGAAATTATCTAATGATCGGTTTTACAAGACCGTATATAACTTTGTTTACAAGTTTAATTTCACAAACGAAGGACGTTGTGTTCCTACAATTTTTTTCATCGGTTTTTCTTTTATACCACAGATTCAAACTGATTAACGACAGGTTGTCTATAATCAAACACCTTTATTCAGATTCATCCAGATGTTTCAAATTGATCCTTGCTAATGAAATTAGGGGTCTGTGCATCATCCACGATGAGCTGTGTGTTCTCTGTATTGTTATTTGCAAAGCCTTTCAGATGCAAGTAGTTGGTTCAATTGTGACCTTGGTTATCTATTCTCTAGTTTTGATCAATGATGTTTATTATAACTTCGTCACGTTTGGTACTTATACTTATGTCAGGATGTCCGTAAATGCGGTTCGTTCCAATTTTTCTCTTTTTATGTTGGCGCTTGCGTGCACCAAATGTCTTAATCAGGTAAAACGTGAATGATTATTAATTCTACATTAAAAACTTTATGTAGAAAGTATTAAGTGGTCTAGGCATTAATATTATTTCAGGAAAAAAAGACATCTCTATTAATATCGTATTTGGCTGAAGAGGAGTATTCCAAGGATACCGGAGATTATGTAAAATCAATCATTATATTTAATATTGTTATTTCCTACACAATAAAAAAACGAGTTAAAAAATAAACTTTTTACCACTTTATTTAATTTCCAGATATATTTAAAAACTCTCCAGATGGCTTGCAGAAAACCAAAATTTATGTTATGCGGATTTCTTTCACTGGAACTTCCCTTCCTCCGCACGGTATTAATACATATAACTATTTCATCATTTTTTTATATAATAGAGCTGAAGTTTAAAAATTAATTTGTTTATTATATTTTCTTAATCGATTTTACTTTTGGCAGATCCTCGCTACCTTGGTGACGTATGCTGTCATCCTAAACCAATTTTCACAAGGTTGGTAATGCCTTTCAGAACTTGTTTTCTAAGATTTTTTTATTTTTTTTAATCATCCTTATTACTAACCTACTTCAGATAAGCGATAACGAAATATAGATTGTACGCTTTGTTGGACTGGCTGCTAATTCAATATTTCAAAAATGCACAATTCGAGTAATCCCAAAAGAAATATTTCTTTGTTTAAAAGGAAGCCTAATATTAAATCTGAGTTTTTCTTTCATCAACAGCAAACATTTGACATGAAGAGTATTCGACAACCCTCGTACCGCCTCTAGAAATCACCGAGTTTAATAGAACAAATCTTTAATTAAAAGAACAACAAAAGTGTCCAAAGCTCTCCACGCAGCGCAGAATCGAGAGGTGTAGAGAAGCTTTATACACGAGGGAGATTGGAGTGGGGGTCAAGATCCTCAGAAATGAGGAAGCAACTCAAGAAGAATGACAGACAGATATAAATATGAAATGTTTATAGCCCATCAATTAAAAGGCACAGTCAAGTCCACAATACACATTTGAGTCATATGCATAAAAAATCTTTGAAGATCAGCACAGTATTTTTTAGTCTTAAAACTTTGAAGGTTCAATTACTTCATTAATAATAAACCACGGTGAACCCCCATCATAAATATTATTTAGTTTATTACTCCACAAAGGTGTACCTCAAGGTACAGTATTAGGTTCACTTCTATATCTGATGGAGAATATTAAAACAGTTTTAATATTCTCCTATGACAGTGGTCTATAACAAATTTATGTGTTTTTTATCGTAAAATTTTATTCTCTAAATAGTCCATGAAGATATCAGCAATAAGGGGAGATGTGGGGGCGTCCACAGCTAACCCTTCTTTTTGTTGATAAAACACATGATTGAATGAAAATAGTTTTGTTTTAGACAAATGTTAAAAAGGGCTTAAGTAAAAGTCCAATCCTTAAATTATTCCCAATAAACAACGTACACACCCTTCCAGGTCAGCAAGTACCTGCTGATCTCCCACCCTTGGCCCTTCACCCGTCTGTTTGTATCAATCTATTACACATGTGCATCTTAGTTCATAGTTTAGTTGTATACAGCCCTGAAGAAGCTACGGTAGTAGCGAAACCCGGTCGGCTAAAGTATAAATAAAAGTGATGTAAAACAAATTTATTGTTTTATTTTTTAAATTAATTTTTTTTACATCGAAATAATGTTTTAGTATTTCGCATGGGTTTGGGTTGTTTCATAAAAAAAACTACAATATCGCATTGCTTTATGGCAATATTTAGTATATTAATACTAATATCATTATATAAGCACACTCCTAGCTCAACTTAAAAATAAAAGTTTACACATATTTTTATCAACAAACATAAAATTACTTTGTGGTGTCATTATTACTAAAATTAATAAGTAGTTTGTGAACACCACTCTTTAATTTATTAATTTTCTATAGAAATTTGACATAATTTTAGTATCCATTCCTTAGACATAAACATTTCTATTGCTAAAAATAATTTTAATTTAACATATATCGTATAGATACTTATATAGACATAGTTATACATAATACTTCTTATTATCCCTTTTTCTCAAAAATTATTAGCTTTTCATTCCATGCTCAGTGGATTGGTTAATGTTCCCCTATCAAAAATTATTTTTTTACGAAGAATTATATGTAATTAAACAGATTGCAATCAACCATGGTTATTATACTAAATTAATAGATAATATGTTAAACTAAAAGTTTATTAAATCTTATGCTTATCCATAAATATTGACGTTGGTATACTGTGTAGAAAAAATATTTTTTTAATAATACTTCAAATTTATTAATAAAAAACATCCCAAATACTAAACAACCATATTTTTATACGAATAATAAATTAACAAAATTTAGTTTCAATACATATTTTTTTATTTACTTAATGAAGTTTAAGAAAGCTAATAAGACAATTTGTAATGTTTTTCTTAGTCCTCCTCACTAGGGGTTCCTATGTTGAGGCGCATTAGGTTTTATTTAAAAACTGATTAATGGAATAAACAATTATATTTAAAATAACTAGGATAAATGTGTTAATTTATTATTTTATCGGGGGTCCGTAAATTAATTTGTAACGATTGCAACTTTTTTTTATACAGGAAAGATTTCAAGGAATTTTAATACCAAAGCTAAGAAGAACCCGAGGCGTTTACGTAATAATAAGTATTCTGAATTTATCAACCATACTTTAGAAACAAATCATTATTTGATATAAATGAAGGTTCAAAAAGTTTACATATGTATACAACTGGTTTACAATTAGACAAATTAGAAATTTTAGAAATTAGAAAAATTGTTAATAGTCAATAAATATTATAAATATATATTTTTTAAAATAGCTCTCTCTTAAATTTATTTTTACATTAATACGTATATTTAGAATATGATTAATAAAAAGTATTATTATAATAGCTTGACTAATATAATAAAATTGTCTTTTTATTTTCTTAATTTTATTTATATTAAAAATAAACATAATTTCATTTTAAATTTCTAGTATGTTTTACAGTAAATAATCATTTTATTTAAAAAATATATTTTTACATTTTTAATTAATTATTTACCTACTTTCATCACTCATCGTTAATTTATGTTTATGTTTGTAATTTATCGATTCTTGCATTATAATATTTTGTATGTTTATTATTTGTTTTTATTTTTTAGTATACTGTAAATACGGATGAGGGAAGATTCGTCTCTGAAACATGTTAATATTTACATATTTAACAGTGGTGTACACAAAATAATTCTTATTGATTTTATAATTTTATCAGTTTATAAGATCTAAAGACAATTGTTATTTATTTTAATAATTGAATAAAAAAATATATATGCACAGTTATATATACTATAAGGTAAAATACGTATTTATATAACCCTGATGAACTGAAACGGGTTGGTTTATATTGGATGGTTGGTTGGATCAGGTTAAAAGCCTTTTACGGGGCCTGGCGCAGGGAAAAGTAAGGTGCGCCTGTCAACATCTAATTTTTCTAGACTCTTTTTCATCTAAAATAAAACAACCACTTACCAAAAAGCAAATTTGGGGATTTCCGAATTAAAAGGGTAACAATTATTTTTATAAACAATAATTATTAGCTTGGAACACTCATCCAAATTGAAAAAACCTTCCGAGCAAAGATAAATGTCGCCGGCAGGACTCGAACCCACACCCTCTGCGCTATGCACAAAAATCTTGTCTTAAAAACTTTAGTTTATCAATTAATAAATATTTGACAAGTCAAAACATTTTTCACCAATAAAATGAAGACATAATTTGTCTCGACACTACCTATTGAGGGATTTAGCAAGTTACAAGCCTTCCTCATATTAATAAAGTTGGTTGTTTACAGGTGAAAAATAATAAAAAAAACCATAATTATTGAATGAAACACTAGTATATATTGATTAACTTGGCGGGTTTGCGATAAGCCGACGTAGCTCAATGGTAGAGCATCTGACCGGATATTAGAAGGGTGTGGGTTCGAGTCCTGCCGGCGACATTTATCTTTGCTCGGAAGGTTTTTTCAATTTGGATGAGTGTTCCAAGCTAATAATTATTTTTATAAAAATAATTGTTACCCTCTGCGCTATGCACAAAAATCTTGTCTTAAAAACTTTAGTTTATCAATTAATTTATATAAATCGTTTATGTATTCTATAAAGTGGTTTACAAACAAGTTCATTTTTTAAATTCAATTACGTCTATCCACAAAGTGATCGCTTCCTATGAAACTTTTCAATAACACGTACTCGTATGTTTTATAACCACGCAAAATCAAATTTACTTCATACGCTAAAGTAGATAACATAAGATAATAATTTACATTATGAAAATAAACCAAATATTTTAATTATTATTGCCTATAGCAGTACTCGTATACACATCTGGATTATTTTCATTATTTAAAATATGCTCAATTATTATTAGTTATTATATAATATTATGCACTTCCTGTTATGTTATTTTCCACATAGATGTAATAAATAAACAAATAATGTGAAAAACACATTAATCATGTGAATCTATTAATTATAATAACATAAAAAAACGACGCAATCAACTAATTAATCGCCCTTGATCATTAATAATAGTATTACTTGAACTGCTTCGATAAATTAATAGGATGTTCATTAGTTTTAAATTTTCTCTCAACATTCGTATTCTAACGAGAGAAGCTCAACAACCATGGACATTTTCAAAATCCTTCGCCCTCTGTATAGCTTAACACTAATCATGGCACTGTCTCCGTATACAGAAACCACAAATGCGAACGGGATAAAGGAATACAAGCATTCCAATTTTCTATCAATAATTTCGTTCATATATCCTTTTGCACTGGCCATTTGGTCGATTACTGATTTTACTACTTTTGTTGATATACAAAATGATACAGTGAATTTTTTCCACCTAGCATATGTTATATATCTTTTGACTTACATCATCACGTGTTTATCAAATAATATTCTGCATTTTCATTACATCCATTTTATCAATCGTCTTTACGCAACTGACAGAAAATTAAAAGTACTACGCATCAATCCGAATGACGCACGTTTATGTGTGATGTTGGTTACATGTGTTGTTTATGAATACGTGATTCTCTTAACGAATATATTTGGAGCATGTTATATTAAAGGCGATTATGGATCCATTTTTCCTATTATCATGGGTCAAGTAAAGGATATTATCTTTATTCAGACTTATTCTTCTGTATACCTTTTATACTACAGATTCAAATTGATAAACAACAGATTGAAAATTATAAAAAATCTTTATTCTGAATCCTCCAAATATTTCAAGGCGATTCTCGCTTATGAAATAAGGGATCTGTGTAAAATTCACGATGTGCTTTGTGCTCTTCGTGGAATCATTTGTAAAGCCTTTCAGATTCAAGTGGTGGGTTCGATTATTAGTTTGATGATCTTCTCTCTAGTTCTTATATCTGAGACATATAAAAATATTCAATATTTTGACCGTGATAGCTATTTCGCAATGTGCTTTAATTCAATTGGTTGCAATTTGTGTCTTTTCGTTTTGGCGCTTGGGTGCACCAAGTGTCTCTATCAGGTTATTTTTTTTCAACATAAGATACATCGGTAAATATATAACTTGTTAAAATTTCTTGGTATAATAATCAATGACTGCTGTTTCAGGAACGAAAGACATCTCTATTAATATCGTATTTGGCTGAAGAGGAGTATTCCAAGGACATGGGAGATTATGTAAAGCGATCTTTATAATATCAGCGGAAGATAAATAATTAATTTTCCTACAACAAATTGTTGTCGATCATACGAATTTGAGATTGACAAAACCCAAGTTTAATAATTATTTCATTAATTTCAGATGTTCTTAAAGACCATTCAAATGGCTTGCAGAAAACCAAAGTTTATGCTATGCGGCTCTGTTTCTCTGGAACTTCCCTTTTTGTGCACGGTAGGCAATGTGTTGATCCAAGAAAAAAAATATGCAGAGGGGAGGACATCATTTACGTGTTAAAAAATAACGCTGACCATTTTATTTTTTTTAAATTATTTTAGTTGCTCGGTTCTCTGATAACATATGCAGTCATCTTGAACCAGTTTTCACAGAGTAAGTACCCGAAGGCGACAATATTTACTAATTCCATCGTAATTGAAAACGTGGTTGTACAGTTTTGTTTCGTTTTCGTAGTCGCAAAATCCTTACTACCAGTTGAACTAAGACATTTCGATCTATTCCAGACCTATTTCCCAACAATTTGTGATTCGTTGGGAACAATGCTTCGGGGATTGTTTTAACATATTTAAAAAAAAAATAGGGTGCTCTAAATTCAAGGTCACCACATTTGTTTTTCACGGTTTAAAATAGTTTGTCTATTAACAAGGTAAATTTTCATTTGCAGCAGAGGGAGGTCATCCACTAATCGAAGGGCACCGACAGAAGCAGAATTCAACAAATTAATACGATTTATACTATTTTCAAATGGATTGATTCAGTTTTAATAAAAGTTAACGTTTTTCGTCTAAATTGAGATCATTGAAAACATATGTGTTTTTGTTATCGCTGAAATTAAATTATTATTATTATGTCGTATGCTTTTGTAGATCTACAAATAGCATACGACCGAGTTGACAGAAAAAAGTTATGGAAGGTGTTGTCCAAGTATGGAGTGAATACAAATCTTATAGAGGCAATCGCATCTCTGTACGAGGGATTGCATGTGTTAGGGCAAACGGTGATTTTACGGGGTGGTTTGACATCACAAAAGGTGTTAAGCAAGGCTGCGTATTGTCACCGTGGTTATTCAATCTATACATGGATAATTGTATGCAAGAATTGAAAGAGGTGGGCTTGGGCGCAAAAATGAATAGTCTGCAAGTATGTCGTCTGTTGTATGCTGATGATACGGTGCTGATTGCTAACAGTATGGAAGATCTACAGTCCCTCGTATCTAGGGTGAACGAAGTATGTATGGAGAATGAGCTAATGATGAATGTAAGTAAGTCTAGAGTCATGGTGTTTTAAAGAGAGAGTACGAAAACAGTGTGCAATATAGTTGTGAATGATGAATACTTGGAGCAGGTAGATGAGGTATGTATTTGGGAGTTATGTATTTGGGAAGTATGTTTACGAGATATGGAAAGACTGATAGGGATATTGAAAGAAGGGTGAATGCAGGAAACTCCATTAACGGAGGACTGAACGCGGTTGGCGCAAACAAAAAGTTGTTCAAAGAAGCGAAACTAGCAGTCCACAATGGAATGCTGATACCAACTCTGATGTATGGCAGTGAGGCATGGAACTGGCAGAGGAAGGATGAAAGTAGACTGAATGCTGTAGAAATGAGATCTCTGAGACGAATGTGTGGTAAAACCATGTATGATCGTGTGAAAATGTTGAGATTCGTAAAGAATGCAAGGCTGATGTAAGCGTAGTGAGCAATATTAAGAAAGGGACGCTTAGATGGTTTGGGCATGTAGAGCGAATGAATGAAGAAAGGAGTGTAAGGAGAATATATGACGAGAATGTGAACGAAAGAAGAAGCCGGGGATGTTCAAGGAAGACGTGGCACGATCAAGTGAATCAAATACTTGAGTCGGGCCATGTCAGAAGTCGGAATAACAGAAGAGAATCTATGAGACGTTGTATGAAAGTGAATGAAGCAAGAAGTGTATGCCAAGATCGAGTTGTTTGGCGGTCCGTCCTCTCTGCCTAACCCTGCGGGGAAACAGCGTGATTGTTAGTTAGTTAGTTAGTTATTATTCTATATTACATATTGTTTTATTTAAGAGTAAGAATTTAATAAATGTTTCAATAAATACGATCAGTTTCTTTCTGTCTTCATGCAGCGATATTCAAAAAAATGTTTCTACGAAAAAATATTTCAACAGTCATACTAAAAACGAAAAAAAAAAGTTTTTCAATGACACGGCTAGCGTCATTTTGCAGGGTGAAGTCGTATCAAGTGTCTTTTAATCAGTGATTCTTAAGCTTATTAGTTATTTATTATTCAAAAAAAATTTATTATTCCTTTACTAATGTTTCTTTAAATATTGGCCCTAAGTAGATGCCACTTATGTTAAATAATAGACTAGGTTTATAGTAGTAATTTCTACGTTGTATTTCAGTAATCCTCATTTTTAAATATAGACAGAACTAAATTTATTACCAATTCTGTAGTCTTTGTATGGACGTGTTAAAGAAAAAGTTGTTACGAACTAGATCTTCATGAAATGGAATTATACTTCTAGTATTTCAACTAAGTATAATATTGACAAAGTCTCGAGTTTGAGATATAATATCGATGAAGATGACGTAAATTGAACTTGTCTCATTAGCTAAGTTGGTAAAGCGATTGTCTCGGAAAGAAAGAAGTCCTGGTTTTGAGTCCCAGATGCGACTGATATCTTTTTATTTTCTGTTGCTTTTTTCTGTTTCATGTTTCATTTAGGTTATGTTAATATTATCATCTTCGATGAATTCAACTAAGTATTTATTTATTTTCATATTTATTATGGAAACGGCAAAAAATCATAACCTTAAAAAAATTGTAAGGAAATAACAAAGAATAAATACCAATGGTCCAATAACAGTGTACAACAATATTTAATGGTAAAACAATGAGTAACTGAAAACAATAAAACAAAAGAAAATAAAGCTTGCATCAAGTGAACTTAATTGTAAACCAGAGATTCAAAAAAAATTGTAAATTTCTGGAGGTTATCGGTAAATATGTCCGAAATCATGCCACCACAAAGGTTGTTAAAGAGGTTGGGAGAAGGTTAAGTTGGTTCTTTGGAAAGAAATATTAATGTTTCTAATTTGAAACATTCTAGACGTTACTGATAGTCGGAAAGCAACGTGGACAATCTGGTTCTATGGGATAAGGCCAGAATTAGTCTCTTTTGAACTGAATCTATCTTTATTTTGTAAATCTCGTATATTGGACTCCAGAACCGAACTCAAGAATGCTGCGAATTATGAATGTTATTAAGGTTCAGGCAGAATCAAAATCTGTTGGTGTGTATATTGAATAAAGTGGTTTTTGAAGAACATTTTTTTAAATATTAAATTAGGTACCTACAAGGTGATTACTTCCTATGAAGCTTTTCAATAACATGAACTGGTATATTTTGTAACCACGCAAAAACAAATTAACTTCATTCACTAACTTGATTCTTCAGATAATAATATCCACTATCAAAATTCTTTATTTTCATTATCATCGTCTATAACACAATACACATTTGGATTATTTTGGGTTTTTTTTCGAAGATGCTTTATTATTATTTATTATACAATATTATGTACTTCCCGTTGTCTTATTTAGTAGGTGAATATATCTACCCACCTAATGTTATAAATAAAATAAATACATAAGTTATCTGAAAAATACACGACAGAATGCCATCTCAACCGTAATTAATCACCCTTGATCGTTAATAATCATATTACTCGAACTGCTTCGTTGAATTAATAGGATGTCCAGAACTTTTAAATGTTCTCTTAATATTCATATTCTGAAGAAAAGCTCAACGGCCATGGACATTTTCAAAATTCTTCGTCCTCTGCATAGCCTAACACTACTCATGGCACTGTCTCCGTAAACAGAAACCAAAAATGCGAACGGGATAAAGGAATACAAGCATTCCAATTTTCTATCAATAATTCCATTCATATATCCTTTCGCACTGGCCATTTGGTAGATTACTGATTTTAGTACATTCGTTGATATACAAAAAGATCCACTGACTTTTTTGGTTACATTTGTTGGTTACATTTGTTGTTTATGAATACGTTCTTCTCTTTACGAATTTATTTGGAGGTTGATATATTAAAGGCGATTATGGATCCATTATTCCTATTTTTATGGGTCAAGTAAAGGATATTATCTTTATTCATACTTATTCTTCTGTATACCCTTTATACCACAGATTCAAATTGATAAACAACAGGTTGTCAATTATAAAAAATCTTTATTCTGAATCCTCCAAATATTTCAAGGTGGTTCTTGCTTATGAAATAAGGGATCTATGTAATATTCACGATGTGCTTTTTATTCTCCGAGGAATCATTTGTAAAGCCTTTCAGATTCAAGTGGTGGGTTCGATTCTCAGTTTGATGATCTTCTCTCTTGTTCTTATATCTGAGACATATAAAAATATCCAATATTTTGACCGTGATAGCTATTTCGCAATGTGCTTTAATTCAATTGGTTGCAATTTGTGTCTTTTCGTTTTGGCGCTTGGATGCACCAAGTGTCTCTATCAGGTTATTTTTTTTCAACATAAGATACATCGATAAATATATAACATGTTAAAATTTCTTGGTATAAAAATCAATGACTGCTGTTTCAGGAACGAAAGACATCTCTATTAATATCGTATTTGGCTGAAGAGGAGTATTCCAAGGACATGGGAGATTATGTAAAGCGATCTTTATAATATCAGCGGAAGATAAATAATTAATTTTCCTACAACAAATTATTGTCGATCATACAAATTTGAGATTGACAAAACCCAAGTTTATTTCAATAATAATTATTTCATTAATTTCAGATGTTCTTAAAGACCATTCAAATGGCTTGCAGAAAACCAAAGTTTATGCTATGCGGCTCTGTTTCTCTGGAACTTCCCTTTTTGTGCACGGTAGGCAATGTGTTGACCCAAGAAAAAAAATATGCAGAAGGGAGGACATCATTTACGTGTTAAAAAATAACGCTGACCATTATTTTTTTTTAAAATTATTTTAGTTGCTCGGTTCTCTGATAACATATGCAGTCATCTTGAACCAGTTTTCACAGAGTAAGTACCCGAAGGCAACAATATTTACTAATTCCATCGTAATTGAAAACGTGGTTCTACTGTTTTGTTTCGTTTTCGTAGTCGCAAGAGTGCTTACTACCTGGAACCAGTTGAACTAAGACATTTGGATCTATTCCAGACCTATTTCCCAACAATTTTTGGTTCGTTGGGAACAATGCTTCGGGGATTGTTTTAACATATTTAAAAAAAAATAGGGTGCTCTAAATTCAAGGTCACCACATTTGTTTTTCACGGTTTAAAATAGTTTGTCTATTAACAAGGTAAATTTTCATTTGCAGCAAAGGGAGGTCATCCACTAATCGAAGGGCACCGACTGAAGCAGAATTCAACAAATTAATACGGTTTATACTATTTTCAAATGGATTGATTCAGTTTAAATAAAAGTTAACGTTTTTCGTCTAAATTAAGATCATTGAAAACATATGTGTTTTTGTTATCGCTGAAATTAAATTATTATTATTATGTCGTATGCTTTTGTAGATCTACAAAAAGCATACGACAGAGTTGACAGAAAAAAGTTATGGAAGGTGTTGTCTAAGTATGGAGTGAATACAAATCTTATACAGCAATCGCATCTCTGTACGAGGGATTGCATGTGTTAGGGCAAACGGTGATTTTACGGGGTGGTTTGACATCACAAAAGGTGTTAAGCAAGGCTGCGTAATGTCACCGTGGTTATTCAATCTATACATGGATAATTGTATGCAAGAATTGAAAGAGGTTGGCTTGGGCGCAAAAATGAGTAGTCTGCAAGTATGTCGTCTGTTGTATGCTGATGATACGGTGCTGATTGCTAACAGTATGGAAGATCTACAGTCCCTCGTATCTAGGGTGAACGAAGTATGTATGGAGAATGAGCTAATGATGAATGTAAGTAAGTCTAAAGTCATGGTGTTTGAAAGAGAGAGTACGAAAACAGTGTGCAATATAGTTGTGAATGATGAATACTTGGAGCAGGTAGATGAGTTTATGTATTTGGGAAGTATGTTTACGAGAGATGGAAAGACTGATAGGGATATTGAAAGAAGGGTGAATGCAGGAAACTCCATTAACGGAGGACTGAACGCGGTTGGCGCAAACAAAAAGTTGTTCAAAGAAGCGAAACTAGCAGTCCACAATGGAATGCTGATACCAACTCTGATGTATGGCAGTGAGGCATGGAACTGGCAGAGGAAGGATGAAAGTAGACCGAATGCTGTAGAAATGAGATCTCTGAGACGAATGTGTGGTAAAACCTTGTATGATCGTGTGAAAATGTTGAGATTCGTAAAGAATGCAAGGCTGAAGTAAGCGTAGTGAGCAAGATCAAGAAAGGGACTCTTACATGGTTAGGGCATGTAGAGCGAATGAATGAAGATTGAAGTGTAAGGAGAATATATGACGCGAATGTGAATGGAAGAAGAAGCCGGGGACGTCCAAGGAAGACGTGGCACGATCAAGTGAATCAAATACTTGAGTCGGGCCATGTCAAAAGTCGGAATAACAGAAGAGAATGTATGAGACGCTGTATGAAAGTGAATGAAGCAAGAAGTGTATGCCAAGATCGAGTTGTTTGGCGGTCCGTCCTCTCTGCCTAACCCTGCGGGGAAACGGCGTGATTGTTAGTTAGTTAGTTATTATTCTATATTACATATTGTTTTATTTAAGAGTAAGAATTTAATAAATGTTTCAATAAATACGATCAGTTTCTTTCTGTCTTCATGCAGCGATATTCAAAAAAATGTTTCTACGAAAAAATATTTCAACATTCATACTAAAAACGAAAAAAAAAGTTTTTCAATGACACGGCTAGCACCGTTTTGCAGGGTGAAGTCGTATCAAGTGTCTTTTAATCAGTGATTCTTAAGATTATTAGATATTTTTTAAAGAATCCAATTTTTTTTTATTATTCCTTTACTAATGTTTCTTTAAATATTGGCCCTAAGTAGATGCCACTTATGTTAAATAATAGACTAGGTTTATAGTAGTAATTTCTACGTTGTATTTCAGTAATCCTCATTTTTAAATATACACAGAACAATATTTATTACCAATACTGTAGTCTTTGTATGGACGTGTTAAAGAAAAAGTTGTTACGAACTAGATCTTCATGAAATGGAATTATACTTCTAGTACTTCAACTAAGTATAATATTGACAGTCTCGATTTTGAGATATAATATCGATGAAGATGA
Source organism: Halesus radiatus (assembly GCA_022606495.2). Classification (NCBI taxonomy): domain Eukaryota; kingdom Metazoa; phylum Arthropoda; class Insecta; order Trichoptera; family Limnephilidae; genus Halesus; species Halesus radiatus. The sequence goes on along the minus strand of JAHDVE020009648.1, from coordinate 56,643 downwards.
CGTAAATTGAACTTGTCTCATTAGCTAAGTTGGTAAAGCGATTGTCTCGGAAAGAGAGAAGTCCTGGTTTTGAGTCCCAGATGCGACTGATATCTTTTTATTTTCTGTTTCATGTTTCATTTAGGTTATGTTAATATTATCATCTTCGATGAATTCAACTAAGTATTTATTTATTTTCATATTTATTATGGAAACGGCAAAAAATCATAACCTTAAAAAAATTGTAAGGAAATAACAAAGAATAAATACCAATGGTCCAATAACAGTGTACAACAATATTTAATGGTAAAACAATGAGTAACTAAAAACAATAAAACAAAAGAAAATAAAGCTTGCATCAAGTGAAGTTAATTGTAAACCAGAGATTAAAAAAAAATTGTAAATTTCTGGAGGTTATCGGTAAATATGTCCGAAATCATGCCACCACAAAGGTTGTTAAAGAGGTTGGGAGAAGGTTAAGTTTGTTCTTTGGAAAGAAATATTAATGTTTCTAATTTGAAACATTCTAGACGTTTCTGACAGTCGGAAAGTAAGGTGGACAATCTGGTTCTATGGGATAAGGCCAGAATTAGTCTCTTTTGAACTGAATCGATCTTTATATTGTAAGTCTCGTATATTGGACTCCAGAACCGAACTCAAGAATGCTGCGAATTATGAATGTTATTAAGGTTCAGGCAGAATCAAAATCTGTTGGTGTGTATATTGAATAAAGTGGTTTTAAAGAACATTTTTTTAAATATTCAATTAGGTACCTACAAGGTGATTACTTCCTATGAAGCTTTTCAATAACATGAACTGGTATATTTTGTAACCACGCAAAAACAAATTAACTTCATTCACTAACTTCATTCTTCAGATAATAATATCCACTATCAAAATTCTTTATTTTCATTATCATCGTCTATAACACAATACACATTTGGATTATTTTGGGTTTTTTTTCAAAGATGCTTTATTATTATTTATTATACAATATTATGTACGTCCCGTTGTCTTATTTAGTAGGTGAATATATCTACCTACCTAATGTTATAAATAAAATAAATACATAAGTTATCTGAAAAATACACGACAGAATGCCATCTCAACCGTAATTAATCACCCTTGATCGTTAATAATCATATTACTCGAACTGCTTCGTTGAATTAATAGGATGTCCAGAACTTTTAAATGTTCTCTTAATATTCATATTCTGAATAAAAGCTCAACGGCCATGGACATTTTCAAAATTCTTCGTCGTCTGCATAGCCTAACACTACTCGTTGCACTGTCTACGTACACAGAAACCAAAAATGCGAACGGGATAAAGGAATACAAGCATTCCAATTTTCTATCAATAATTCCATTCATATATCCTTTCGCACTGGCCATTTCGTAGATTACTGATTTTAGTACATTCGTTGATATACAAAAAGATCCACTGACTTTTTTTAACCTAGCATACGAAATATATCTTCTCACTTACATCGTAAGGTGTTTATCAAATAATATTCTGCATTTTCATTATATAAATATTATCAACCGTCTTTACGTAATTGCCAGAAAGCTAAAAGCACTACACATCAATCCGAATGATGCACGTTTATGTGTGATGTTGGTTACATTTGTTGTTTATGAATATGTTCTTCTCTTTACGAATTTATTTGGAGGTTGATATATTAAAGGCGATTATGGATCCATTATTCCTATTTTTATGGGTCAAGTAAAGGATATTATCTTTATTCAGACTTATTCTTCTGTATACCTTTTATACCACAGATTCAAATTGATAAACAACAGGTTGTCAATTATAAAAAATCTTTATTCTGAATCCTCCAAATATTTCAAGGTGGTTCTTGCTTATGAAATAAGGGATCTATGTAATATTCACGATGTGCTTTTTGTTCTTCGAGGAATCATTTGTAAAGCCTTTCAGATTCAAGTGGTGGGTTCGATTCTCAGTTTGATGATCTTCTCTCTTGTTCTCATATCTGAGGCATCCAAAAATACCCAATACTTTGACCGTGATAGCTATTTCGCGATGTGCTTCAATTCAATTGGCAGCAACTTGTGTCTTTTCGTTTTGGCGCTTGCGTGCACCAAGTGTCTCTGTGAGGTAATTTTTTTTTCGACATATGGTAACATAGGTAAATGTATAACTTGTTAAAATTTCTTGGTATAATAATTAATGACTGTTTCAGGAACGAAAGACATCTCTATTAATATCGTATTTGGCTGAAGAGGAGTATTCCGAGGACATGGGAGATTATGTAAAGCGATCTTTATAATATCTTTATAATATCAGCGGAAGATAAATAATTAATTTTCCTACAACAAATTATTGTCGATCATACAAATTTGAGATTGACAAAACCCAAGTTTAATAATTATTTCATTAATTTCAGATGTTCTTAAAGACCATTCAAATGGCTTGCAGAAAACCAAAGTTTATGCTATGCGGCTCTGTTTCTCTGGAACTTCCCTTTTTGTGCACGGTAGGCAATGTGTTGATCCAAGAAAAAAATATGCAGAAGGGAGGACATCATTTACGTGTTAAAAAATAACGCTGACCATTATTTTTTTTAAAAATTATTTTAGTTGCTTGGTTCTCTGATAACATATGCAGTCATCTTGAACCAGTTTTCACAGAGTAAGTACCCGAAGGCGACAATATTTACTAAATCCATCGTAATTGAAAACGTGGTTCTACAGTTTTGTTTCGTTTTCGTAGTTGCAAGAGTCCTTACTACCTGGAACCAGTTGAACTAAGACATTTCGATCTATTCCAGACTTATTTCCCAACAATTTGTGATTTGTTGGGAACAAAGCTTCTGGGATTGTTTTAACATATTTTCAAAAAATAGGGTGCTCAAATTTCAAGGTCACCACATTTGTTTTTTACGGTTTAAAATAGTTTCTCTATTAACAAGGTTAATTTTTATTTGCAGCAAAAGGAGGTCATCCACTAATTCAGGGGCACCTTCAGGAGCAGAATTCAACAAATTAATACGATTTACACTATTTTCAAATGGATTGATTCAGTTTAAATAAAAGTTAACGTTTTTTATCGAAATTGAAATCATTGAAAGCATATGTGTTTTTGCTATCGTTGATATAATATTATCATTATGATTTCTATTTTATTTAATTTAATAAATGTTTCCATAAATATGATCAGTTCTTTTCTGTCTTCATGCAGGGATATTCAAAAAAATGTTTCTACGAAAAAATATTTCATCATTTTTTTTTTTTATTTTTTTTATTGTATAATATTAATTATATACAGTGGGAACTTATACCCGCTAAGCCACTGCAAGTAGCTTGTCAGCAGGAGTTTATTTCAACAATATAATATAATACAACAATAAATTACAATCAGCATACAAATGTAGGGCAAAAATTATTATATTTAGGCGCATGCATCTTGTCCTGTACATAAGTTGAGAAAAAAAAAAATTAAAGAGAAAAAATAATGGTAAAAGCATTACAGATTTGTTATTGAGATACTAGAGTCCAATCTTATAACACCGATTTAAATAATATTATAAAAATGTCAATATCATAAAAAATATCAAAATTATAAAAGTACCAATATTATAAAAGTATCAATATTATAAAAATATCAATATTATAAAAACATCAATACTTTTAAAAATATCAACATTATAAAAACATTAATATTACAAAAATATAACTATTACGTAAATATCAGAAATATCAAAGCATCTGTAAGTATTAAATAGATTAAGAAATAAAAATTTAAAAGATATATACATAAAACAGCAGAACAGGTTGGTTACAATGAGGATAGACTTAAATATAATAGTAACACCGTAACAGTAAGTACACCAGATATCTAGGAGCTATACAACCATGGAGACCGTCATATTTGTTACCATCAATACACAAGGTTACTTTCCAAAAGCCAACACTTTAACATCAGTGAGAATTTCATCATAGGACAATTGTTTTAAATTCGTACGGCAATTTGTTAAATATAAATGGTACAATGTATTCAAGGGTTCGTTGACCATATTTATTTTGAAATATTGGCACTATCATTCCTATATTTTGTGTGAAACGTGTATTGTGTACATGATCCACCACTGCCTTATACGGACTTTCAGATATATGTTGCAGTAGAATTTTATGCCACAAAATACCACGAACAGGTAATACATTAATTGATTTGTACATGATATCAATGTCTCGCCTTTGGTTAAAAACTGTTTTACTTACTAACAATTTTACCATGGCGTTTTGAATCAGCTGTAAATGTTTTATGTTGGTCTTACAGGAGTGTCCCCAAGAAGTTATACCATACCTTATAGTCGATTCTGCTAGAGACAAATAAATTAGTTTCATAGTTTTTATAGGCACGTATAATTTTATCTTGTGGAGTCTTCCTACAATGGCTCGAAGTCGCTTACAGAGGTTGGAAATTTGTACGTCCCATTTCATATTACAATCCACCGTAACACCTAGATACACGTATTGGTTGACTAATTCGATACTTGTACACGCGCAGGGCTGTTTGGTATTATTGTGAATGCAATTAAATGAATGGGATATGATTACAGGTGCCTCTCTGTACCTTGCATGCGGGGATCTTATATGCATCAATTTCGTTTTTTTAGCATTGATTATTAGACCAGAGTCATGTGACCATTTTAATAAAGAAATAAAGTCTACCTGTAACAATTTTATTGCAGTATCCAAATTTTCATGGGATATTATAAGTGCTGTATCATCAGCATATACATAATGTTTAACAAACGAGAATATATATATTCGTACTAAAAATGGAAAAAAAATGTTTTTCAATCACACGGCTAGCTCCATTTTGCAGGGTGAAGTCGTATCAAGTGTTTTTTAATTAGTGATTCTTGATTATTTGATATTTTTTACTGAATCCAAAAATTTTGATTATTCCATTAGTAATGTTTCGTTATTTTCTGCCTCAGAAATTGATGATTTGGGTTTATGATTTGATAATGAACTCAATTTTATTTAGCATATAGAAACCATATCCAATAAAGCTTTGAAAATGTTGGGTTTTATTTTAAGAGTATCAAGTGACTTCATTAATACCAATACTATTAAAAGTATCAAGTAACATGAGTTGGTGAATTTGAATCATGCTATTGTTTTACTCGTTCAATTCCTTCTTTAGCTTTTTCAAATACAGTCTTTCACGACTTTCCATGAAAGAGAATGACTGTATCATCTGTGAAACTAATGACTGAGCAGTGACAGGTCAGGTTGCACAAAACAGCAATATATATCGGGAATAATATCGGACCCAAAACACTGCCCTGTGGAACACCGTATTGGATTTGCATCGATTGACTGTTTTCGTACTCTCTCTTTCAAACACCATGACTTTGGACTTATTTACATTCATCATTAGCTCATTCTTCATGCATAATTCGTTCATCCTAGAAAATGAGGCATAAACAATAAAAGAATAGTAGTCATTATAATTAAAATTTATATTGATAATAAGTATTAATGTGACCATAAATTTAAGAGATTTTATTGTCAATATTTATAAATATTTTAAATTTAATATAAAAATTAATTAAGTTATTTAATTTTTATTCTTAATTTTCAAAGATTTTATTTCAACTTTAATTAATAATGACCCCACAAAACAGAAATTTAGCAAACGACAAGAAGGTCTTGCTGAGCTATAGATTTCGGAGCCTGGAGTGCAGCTTATTTTCAGCAGTGCCTCTAGAAACCAGATAAAGTTAAATTTTCATATTAAATATTCATTAAATACCATACAGTTAAATACAATAAAATAAAATATATTAAAATAAAATTAAAGTTTTTTAATGAAAAAAAAAAACGTAATGACTAACTCAAGTATCCATTTGATTGGGTATCAATCTGACTGTGCGGTCAGAAACCATTCGATGCAGACTTTTTGAAGTACTGCAGGGATGTCGATGTTGGAATGCTTCATTTAAGAGTTTTGTTGAGGAATACTTGTAACTACCCTCAAATAAAGTGGTTCGATATCTAGGGAGAACAAATAAATGGTCTCCGTGACGTACATTGTATGCATGAGTCACGGGACCACTGAAGTTTATCAAATAGGTAGGTAGGGACGATAGAATTCATCAAAATGTAAATTTGACAAATTTGATGTAACTTCCTTCTGTGAATGCAATTAAACGCAAACGATCTCTTAAGTTGATGGATGAATAAGTCCTGGACGTCCCAGGAGGACATGGAACGATCGAGATAATCGATTTCCCAAGAAAAGTCGAGAAGCCCCCGAGATTTGAATTGCGTAGATTGCGTACACTGGAGTAAACTGAATGTTTTAGAAACGACATTTCTGAGGCGTATGTTCAATAAGACCGCATACAAACGGAGAAAAATGTTCAGGAGAATATTATTATCTAAGTGGATGAAAAATATTGTCGGTAGTCTGAATTTAGGAGAAACTAGTTGTAATCACAAGGATAGCCTTGCGTAACGTGTGCGAATACCTGTCATTTTCCTCTCTTATTCAGTTAACCTCCGCGCATTACTTGTATAAGTCATAAGTACCCAATGTTTTTATTACATAAAAAGTCCTTGAAAACTCTAAACACATTTCGAAAGAAAATATAGGGTCCAAACATTTATTACACGCGGCAAGAAAGCCGTTTTTATTAAAAAAAAAAAACAAAATAAAACCTTGAAATTGTAAGAAAATTTGCATTTCTTTCCCATAACAAACTCGTGACAAATAAACAAATTATATGTATTTTTTTATTTTCCATCACCATCGTTTTTATACCCGAAACACGTAAGTTTCCATGTTAATCTTGAATTATTTATATTTGCAAGAATGACATAATATCTTACTGGAATATAAATTCACCAAATATTATACTTCGAGTCATATCGGCTTGTTTGGTTCCAGCAAACATTAAACATGCCCGAAAACATTAAACATTCACTTTGAATCCTGGCTAATTATGATCTATGTACTAGATTTCGATGAAATTCAGTAGACAACCTAAGATTCTAATCTTTTTGAGCTTTTAGCATACAACGTAAGATTAATTATATCAAAAGCCTTAGAGAGATTTACAAATATCTATTTGAGGCGATAGCATCGGAAATTTCATTGTTTCTTTTCGGAAGCCGTATTAATTTTCAGTGAGCTATTTCAGAGAGTAGGGATTAAAATTGGTGTTTTATGGTCAAATACTTTAAGTAGTAATCGCTATGGGTGTAGAATATTCTTGTTTCACCCTGTACGAGTATACGTATGTACTGAACTACCGGATCAAAGGGACGGTATTTCAGTTGCTTTTTAAGCTCGGCTTGCGAATTTTTTACGTTTGTCCAGTTGCTATCGGGTAGGTTCCCTGACGATCCAATCCAACTGATACTATTCCTGATTATAATGAGATATTGTCCCTAAGTAGTTGCTATTGATGGAAAATAATACACAAGGTTTATAGTAGTAATTTCTACTTTGTATTTCAGTCATCCTGATTTTTTAAATATAAACAGAACAATATTTATTACCGATACTGTTGCCTTTGTATGGACGAGTTAAGAAAAAAGTTGAGGACGAACTAGTTCTTCATGAAATGGAACTATACTTCCAGTATTTCAACTAAGTATAATGTTGACAAATTATCGAATTTGAGATATGATATCGATGAAGATGACGTATATTTAACTTGTCTCATTGGCTAAGTTAGTAAAGCGGTTGTTCTGGAAAGACAGAGGTCCTGGGTTTGAGTCCCAGATGCGACTGATATCTTTTTATTGTCTGTTGTTTTTTTCGGTTTCATGTTTCATTTAGGTTATGTTAATAATATCTTCTTCAATGATTTCAACTATGTGTTTATTGATTTTCTTGTTTATTATGAAAATGACAGAAAGTAATAACTTTATAAAAATTGTGATGAAATAAGAAAGAATAAATACTAACTAACTAACTAACTAACTAACCATCACGCCGTTTCCCCGCAGGGGTAGGCAGAGAGGACGGACCGCCAAACAACTCGATCTTGGCATACACTTCTTGCTTCATTCACATTCATACAACGCCTCACATTCTCTTCTGTTATTCCGACTTCTGACATGGCCCGACTCGAGTATTTGATTCACTTGATCGTGCCATGTCTTCCTCGGATGTCCCCGGCTTCTTCTTCCATTCACATTCGCGCCATATATTCTCCTTACACTCCTCTCTTCGTTCATTCGCTCTACATTCCCAAACCATCTAAGCGTCCCTTTCTTAATCTTGCTCACTACGCTTACATCAGCCTTACATTCTTTACGAATCTTAACATTTTTCACTCGATCATACATGGTTTTACCACACATTCGTCTCAGAGATCTCATTTCTACAGCATTCGGTCTACTTTCATCCTTCCTCTGCCAGTTCCATGCCTCACTGCCATACATCAAGGTTGGTATCAGCACTCCATTGTGGACTGCCAGCTTCGCTTCCTTGGACAACTATTTGTTTGCGCCAACCGCGTTCAGTCCTCCGTTAATGGAGTTTCCTGCATTCACTCTTCTTTCAATATCCCTATCAGTCTTTCCATCTCTCGTAAACATATTTCCCAAATACACAAACTCATCGACCTGCTCCAAGTATTCATCATTCACAACTATATTGCACACTGTGTTCGTACTCTCTCTTTCAAACACCATGACTTTAGACTTACTTACATTCATCATTAGCTCATTCTTTATACATACTTCGTTCATCCTAGATACGAGGGACTGTAGATCTTCTATACTATTAGCAATCAGCACCGCATCATCAGCATACAACAGGCAACAAATTTGCAGACTACTCATTTTTGCGCCCAAGCCCACCTCTTTCAATTCTTGCATACAATTATCCATGTATATATTGAATAACCACGGTGACATTACGCAGCCTTGCTTAACACCTTTTGTGATGTCAAACCACCCCGTAAAATCACCGTTTGCCCTAACACATGCAACGCTTCCCTCCTACAGAGATGCGATTGCCTGTATAAGATTTGTATTCACTCCATACTTGGACAACACCTTCCATAACTTTTTTCTGTCAACTCGGTCGTATGCTTTTTGTAGATCTACAAAAGCACAGACAAGTTTCTGGTTTTTGCCAGAAACTTCTCTGTGAGCATACGCAGCGAGAAAATCTGATCCATGCATCCCCTTCCGCTCATAAATGCACCTTGCACATCCCATATTTTATCCTTTGTTTTCATTTGTACCCTTTCAATCAATATCCTACCATACAGCTTTCCAACTGAACTTAGCAGGCTAATAGCCCTGTGATTTCCACATTCCATGCGTGACCCTTTACCTTTGTATAGAGGCATGATCACAGCCCTTCTCCAATCTAATGGGGTGTAACCCTCCTCTAAACACTGGTTAAAAAGTTTGCATAACCATGTGAGAATTATACGGCTATCTCCTTTAAAGTATTCAGCAGCAATATTATCGAAACCAACAGCCTTACCATTCTTCATACATTTAATTGATCTCTTAATTTCAACCATGCTAATTTTGGGAACATTCACGCCATCGTCATTCATACCTGACTCGCCACTGGAATCACTATCACTCGGGTTGCTTTCGAAGACCTCTTACAAAGTATTTCATCCATCTCTTTTTTATATCTTTCTCATTCGTCAGCATTTTTCCATCTTTCGATTTTATCACTTTCATACATCCGCTTTCTGGACCATTCCGGGACCTTTTGACTTCCTTCCAAAACAGTTTAATGTTTTCTTGGAAGTGGTTTGTCATTTTGATCCCCTCTTCCTCTTCCAGGCGTTTCTTTCGTTCTTTCACTCCAGCACGTACTCTTTTCTTGCATCCCTTATAAACTTCTTTCGCTCTATCCCTCTCTTCGCTAGAAGCACTGCCAGTCGCTATCAGACATAACCACGCTTTCTTCTTCTCCAATATAATAAATAAAATAAATACCAATGGTCCAATAACGTTGTACAACGATATGTAACGGTAAAACAATAAAACAAAATAAAATAAAGCTTGCATCAAGTGAAGTTAATTGAAAACCAGAGATTCAAGAAATTTAGTAAATTTCTGGAGGCTATCGCTAAATATGTCCGAAATCGTGCTACTACAAAGGATGTTATCGAGGTTGGGAGAAGGTTAAGTTGGTTCTTTGGAAAGAAATATTAATGTTTTTAATTTGAAACATTCTAGACATTTCTGATAGTCTAAAAGCATCGTGGACAATCCGGTTCTATAGGATAATGCCAGAATTAGTCTATTTTGAACAGAATCGATCTTTATATAGTAATTATCGTTTATTTTAGTCCAGAACCGAACTCAAGAATGCTGCGAATTATGAATGTGTATAAGTATTTGAGACGCATTAGGTACTCTAAAAATTATCATTTCTAAATCTGAGTATCGAATTGTGCAGGCATTATTTTATACAAATATAACTTCTTCTTTCTTGTATCGAATACTTTTTGTTTTTGTTTTAGAAAATTTAAAGGATAATAAAAGTTAATCGGGTATGCATAATGATGAATCTCTGAACTTTATGTTGTAATCTCTCAATTTTGTCTACCTGAATTTTTGTAATGTGGACCAAAGTTTAGAATAAAATTCTAAGTGACTTCTAACAAGTGTGGTTAAAAGAATTTTGAATATAAATATTATTTTGAATTCACGAGTTGTTCTTAATTCTGTTGGTTTTGTTATAATAACTGCACAATACTTTTCATGACTATAGGATTGTATTTACTCCATGGCCTCTACCTGTCAAGTACAAGTTAATCGATTGTCAACCAGAGTGGTTAATAAATAACATTGCATTGATAAACGTGTTCTTATTAAAAACACAACCAATACAACACACCGGATGTGCAGTGTACACATGTTAATACTTTTCAATAATAATTGGATAAAAAATACAAACATTAATAATGCATACATGTATTTATACAACCCTTATTAAGGTTCAGGCTGAACCGAAGCCCCTTGTTGTGTATATTGAATAAAGTGGTTTCCTAGCGACATTTTTTTAAATATTCGATTAAGTACCTACAAGGTGATTACTTCCTATGAAACTTTTAACTTATAACACTGTAGACATTTAAATTATTTTGGGTTTTTTCAAATATGCCGTATTATTTTTATTATTTAGTATATAATATTATATACTTCATATTGTCTTATTTGCCAGATAAATATATCAACGTACCTAATGTTATAAATAAAATAAATACAAAAGTTATCTGAAAAACACACGACATAATGCCATCTCAACCCCTTTCAAAGATTCATCAATCATGTGAAGTTATTCATTATAATGATATGAAAACTGACGCAATCGCGTAATTAATCACCATTGATCGTTAATAATCGTATTACTTGAACTGCTTCGTTAAATAAATAGGATGTCCATAACTGTTAAATTTTTTCTTAACATTCGTATTCTAACGAAAAGCTCAACGACTATGGACATTTTCAAAATTCTTCGTCCTCTGTATAGCCTAACAACACTAGTTGCACTGTCTCCGTATACAGAAACCAAAAACGCGAATGGGATAAAGGAATACAAACTTTCTAATGTTCTATCAATCATTTCATTCATATATCCCTTTGCACTGGCCATATGGATGATTACTGATTTTACTACTTTAGTTCAAATACAAAAAGATCCAGTGACGTTTTTTAATCTAGCATTTGAGATACATCTGCTGACTTACATCGCCACGTATCTATCAAATAACATTGTGTATTTTAATTATATCCATTTGATCAATCGTCTTTACGCAACTGACAGAAAATTAAAAGCACTATACATCAATCCGAATGATGCACGTTTATGTTTGATGTTGTTTACATTTGTTTTTTATGAATACGTGATTATCTTTACGAATATATTTGGAACTTGTTATATTAAAGGCGATTATGGATCCATTATTTATATTTTTATGGGTCAAGTAAGGGATATTATCTTTATTCAGGCTTTTTCTTCTGTATACCTTTTATACTACAGATTCAAATTGATAAACAACAGGTTGTTAATTATAAAAAATCTTTATTCTGAATCCTCCAAATATTTCAAGGTGGTTCTTGCTTATGAAATAAGGGATCTGTGTAAAATTCACGAAGCACTTTGTGTTCTTCGTGGAATCATTTGTAAGGCCTTTCAGATTCAAGTGGTGGGTTCGATCCTTAGTTTGATGGTCTTCTCCCTAGTTCTAATATCTGAGGTATCCAATAATATTCAACATTTTGACCGTGGTAGCTATATCGTAATGTGCTTCAGAGCAATTGGTTGCAATTTGTGTCTTTTCGTTTTGGCGCTTGGGTGCACCAAGTGTCTCTACCAGGTAATTTTTTTTCGACATAAGATACATATGTAAATATATATCTTATTAAAATTTCTTGGCATAATAATCTGTGGTTGCTGTTTCAGGAACGAAAGACATCTCTATTAATATCGTATTTGGCTGAAGAGGAGTATTCCAAGGACATGGGAGATTATGTAAACGTGATCATTATAATATAAAGCGATGATAATTAATTAAATCTCTTACAACAAACAGTTGTCGATTATACAAATTTGAGATTTACAAGCCGAAACAATAATATTTTCACTGCTTTCAGATGTTCTTAAAGACCATTCAAATGGCTTCCAGAAAACCAAAGTTTATGTTATGCGGCTCTGTTTCTCTAGAACTTCCCTTTTTGTGCACGGTAGGCAATGTGTTCACCCACAAAAAAAAATTATAGAGAAGGGAGGACATCATTTACGTGTTAAAAAATAACGCAATCCATTATCAATTTTTTTTCTAATTATTTTAGTTGCTTGGTTCTCTGATAACATATGCAGTCATCTTAAACCAGTTTTCACAGAGTAAGTACCCAAAAGCGACAATATTTACTAATTTCATCGTAATTAAAAACATGGTTCTCTAGTTTTTTTAGTTTTCGTAGTCGCAAAGGAGTCGTTACTACCTGAAATCAGATTAACTAAGATATTTCGATTTGTGAAAAGTTATCCCGAAAGATAAGAGAAAGAGTTAAGTTTAGAAGTACATATTACCCAATTCGTGGTTCGTTGGGAACAAAGCTTCTGCGATTGTTTTCCCCAATCGCATTTTCAAACATTTTTTGGAGTACTTAAAATTCATTTGTTTTTCACGGTTTAAAATAGTGTGTCCATTAACAAGGTAACTTATCATTTACAGCAAAAGGAGGTCATCCACTAATCCAGGGGCACCGACAGGAGCAGAATTCAACAAATTGATACGATTTGTTGCGGCGATTATTCGATTTCCGATAGCAATTATCAGGAAACGATGATGCGATTGCGAAATAAAGGAGTGTGAAAGGGAAAAGGACTCACCTAATTCACTTATCACTCTCCCATGGCGGCTTGCGTGATTGTCGACGGGGCAATTCCGGATGGCGAAAGGGTCTCAGCAACTGATTCGGTTCGGACCTCTGCAGCGCGTCCCTCGGAACTTCAATGATGCAGTCAGGGCGGTGATTCGATTTGGAATGAAACCGGGCAAGGCCGGGTAGCGACACTTCAATAGTGGTCGCGGCGGTGCGGCGGTTTGATTTGGAATGAATGCTGGACAAAGATTGAGTCGGGAAGCCTGGACTGGAGCGGCAGGGAGGGGGGTTTGAAAGGGAATGAAGGGAAAGGGGACTTCGCAATCGCACCTTGTTGAAGTAGATGTAAATAAACTCGCGTGAACACGATTTATACTATTTTCAAATCGATTGATTTAGTTTAAATAAAAGTTAACGTTTTTTGTCGAAATTGAAATCATTGAAAACAAATGAGTTTCAACTATCGCTAATATAATATTATTATTATGATTCCTATTTTATTTTGTTGTATTTAAAATCAAGAATTTAATAAAAGTTTCGATAAATACTATCACTTCTTATCTGTCTTTATGCAGCTATATTCAAAAAATGTTTCTACGAAAAAATATTTCTATATTCATTCCACAAACGGACACGGCTAGTACCATTTTCGGGGTCGAGTGGTATCAGGTGTCTTTTAATAAGTGATTCTTAAAATTATTTAGTATTTTTTAATTTTCGATTATTTTTAATTGGTAACATTTCGTTAATTTTTGCCTCGGAAATTAATGATTTGGGTACATGGTTTGATAAGAAACTCAATTTTATCAAGCATATAGAAACTACATCCAATAAAGGTTGAAAATGTTGGGTTTTATTTTAAGACCACCAAGTGACTTCACTAATATAAATACTATATAATCCAACCTAAATTCTTAAGATACCTAAATTTGATTCACGTTTATACAGTTTTCGGTATATTTTATAATTTTTGTGTTTTTATAAAGGTAATGTCTCTATTTGTTGTTTATTTTAAATTTATTGAATTTTGTTTTTGTGCCATTTAATGTGAGTGAATTTGAATCAAGCTATTGTTTCACCCGTTCAATTCCTTCTGTAGCTTTTTCAAATACAGTCTCCAATGACTTTCCATGAAAGAGAATGGCTGTATCATCTGTGAAACTATGAGTGAGCAGTGACAGTTCATGTTGCACAAAACAGTATTATATATCAGGAATAATATCGGGTCTAAAACACTGCCCTGTGGAGCACCGTTTTGGATTTGCATCGGTTGACTTGTTTCATTTTGAATCCTGGATATATATCTAGTAGATTCTGTTGAGATTCAGTTCACGACCTAAGATTCCAATCGTTTCGAGCTTTTCTAATAGATGTGGAAGATCAGTTATATCAAAGGCCTTAGAGAGATCTAGAAATATCTATTTGAGGAGGATAGCATCGGAAGTTCCTGTGGTTTTTTTGGAAGTCGTATTAATTTTCAGTCTGCTCTTTCTTAACTTTCTGTATAAAAAGGTAAATGTTATTTTATTTATCGATGACCATTTTTCTATTAAAAAAGGCAGGGAGGGAAATTGGTATTTTTTGCCAAAAAATTTAGGTAATTCTTGTTACACCCTGTACGAGTATATGTATTTACTGAACTACTGAACCAAAGAGTCGGTATTTCAGTTGCCTTTTAAGCTCGGCTTGCGAGTTGTTTACGTTTGTCCAGTTCCTATCTGGTAGGTTTCCTGATAATCTAATCCAACTGATAACATTCCTGATTATAATGAAATACTGACCCAAGTAGATGCCATCGATGTAAAATAATAGACTAGGTTTATAGTAGTAATTACAACTTTTTATTTCAGTATTCCTCATTTTTATTGTATATTTATACACAGAACAATATTTATTACCAATTCTGTAGTCTCTGTATAGACGAGTTAAAGAAAAAGTTGTTACGAACTAGTTCTTCATAAAATGGGTCTATACTTTTAATATTTCAACTAGATATTTATTTATTTTCTTATTTCAAGCCATAACTTTAAAATACTTGAAAGGAAATAAGAAAGAATAAATATCAACGGTCCAATAACGGTGTAAAACAATATGTAAAGGTTAAACAATGAGAAACTAAAAACAATAAAACAAAAGAAAATAAAGCTTGCATCAAGTGAAGTTAAGTGAAAATCAGGGATTAAAGAAATTTCTGGAGAATCGTGCCACCACAAAGGATGTTATTGAGGTTTAAGTTGGTTCTTTGGAAAGAAATACGGAAAATCTCGGGGTTTCTCACATGACGATGATTGATACTTATTTTGATAGTCGTCGAGAGGAAAGATTCTACATGGATATTTCTATTTTTGAAAATAAATTTGATGTCATTTTGGTCGCGACGTTCATTTAATGTTTCTAATTTGAAATATTCTAGGCGTTTCTTATAGTCGGTAAGCATTGTGGACAATCCGGTTCTATAGGATAATGCTCGAAATAGTCTCTTTTGAACTTAATTGGTGTTACTTTTGTGAATATCGTAAATTGGACTCCAAAACCGAACTCAAGAATGGTGCGAATTATGAATATGTAAGTATTTGTGAGACATTGGGTACTCTGAACATTATCACTTATAACAAGTCCCAAGTATAAAATTGTGCAGGCATTATTTTATGTAAATCGAGTCGCTAACAAATCCTTCTATCGAATATTTTTTTTTGTTTAAGATAATTTAAAGGATAATCATAGTTAATCTATTCTGAGGGTATGCCAAATTTATAGTTGATGAATCTCTGAAATTTATGTTGCAATCTTTCAATTTTATCTATGTGGATTTCATAATGTGGACCAAAGTTTAGAATAAAATTTTAAGTGACAACAAGCAACAAGTGTGGTTAAAAGAATTTTGAATATAAATGGTGATTTGAGTTCACGAGTTGTTCTTAATTCTGTTGGTATTATTATAATAATTCTATGAGATTGTCTAGGTACTACTTCTATAGGATTCTTAAGGCGATATCACCAAACACAAGTGAAAAACAGTCGTTTTTGAAACGAATTCTAAACGTGTCGATTTTTTTCCACAAAAAAACTTAAATTGATTTTGAAAGATTGTTATTTTATTTAGAGTAAGTTAGAAATTTTGAAAAATTATAAATATATTTTTATGTCATAAAGTTCTTCCATTGGTTGTTGCGCAAATTTTTACATTTTCGAATGAACGTTTGTTATAAAACACAAATATTTCGTATCATCTAAGGATACAGTATTATAAATCAATACATTATCTAGCTTGGCCAGAAAATGAAACTTCAATTTTACTTTAAATAAAATCATTAATAAAAAAAGTTACATGCTTACATTACCTGTTATACACGGTGTCCAGAAACTCGTGGTACAAACGGGAATGTTGTGACCCTAATTTAATTAAAATATTTATCTGCAGATATAGGCAGATTTCTCTTTTGCTTTCTTTTGTATTAGTAGGTACGTCAGTACTTTGTTATTTAGCAATAACTAGAATTTTGGATTGCGGCTTGGAGTAGGTTTACGTGTAATATATCATTACGAATGATTTCAAGTAGGCAGTGATATATTCAGATCCTATGGCGCCATCTTGGATTTTGGATTGCGGTTAAATATAATTTAGGTATGATCTATCATTTCAAATGATTCTGCGTTCAAATTCTGTCATCTTTTAATCTCAAGTGCTATGATCGATCTATATTTTTTGTACAAAATGTAGAAGTGTTTAGATATTATTTTATTACAAAATACCAACGAGTTATGTGATGCATTATGTGAAAAATTATAAATAATTGTTTTGTGCAACTCGCCATGCAGTCAAAATAATAGTGCAGTTATTTGAAATATCTTGCCTTGCATCAAATGGGGTAGTAATGATTTTTATATGATATAGACCTAATGATAATGATTCCGGATATCTGACGGAATTGAAAAATTGGATTTATCGTTAGGCCTTCACCATATACAATATACCCAAAAACCATAACGACCCCATTTGATGCAAGCTCGGATAGTTCATATTACTGAACTTTAAAATCTACAGTAAATCTCGAAGTTGAGCAGTACAATTAAAGATGACAACAATAATAATTGCAGTGTAACCCAAATAACTATCAGCCTCAAAAATAGAGTGACTATATTATTGTTAACAAGAAGTAGTGAGTAAATAATAATATGTAAATAATAATAAGTAAATTATAATCAGTAAATAGTAATAAGTAAATACTAATTCATAATTCATAAATAACGAATATTCAATAATAGTATGTAAATAATAATAATAAATTATGAAATGGTGGAAATAAACAAAGTATCATTATGGCGTCTTCAATTGCTTGTCAATTTACTTTAAAATTATTTTTGTATTGTCTTTTTTTTTAATAATAATAAAATTTATTATCACATGTTTTATGTTTTTTAATATAAATATTTATTATCAAATCAAAAAACTTTCTGTTTAGTTTTGATATTTGTAAAATTAACAACAAAAAATGTACCTACCTGCTTTTCCGTTTAGAATATAAGTACTTATTATTCCAAATTTTCTATGAAATAAATCGCGGTAGATGCATAAGACTATATACGAGTATATGATTATTTTCCTTTTCATGTTTAGGCACTTCCATGCCCAAGACCCAAACGACAACTTATTCGGTAAAAATGCTGGAACCAAGAATTCATAAATAATTTCATTGGAACCACACTGTACAATACGTTGGCTCGCGGGACAGGAGTAAACCGTAGTGTCGCCATCTCCCACCGAGTGCGACAACCGTTGACGGAAACATGAATTTTGGCTGGGTGGTTATACGTACGGCCTTAACCTATTCCTATCTAGCACTTGTAAATCCATTGTCAACCAGAGCGGTTAATAAATGACGTCACATTTATAAACGTATTCTTATTAAACACCACAATACAACATGGCATCAGGTGTGTCTTTAAATATTATTCTGGTTGAAGTAAAACAGTTAACAAGCCAACAGTCAATAATTTATTATGAGAAACAAATTGTCTCATGAAAAATGTCGAATCATATTCTTTAAATGGATTTTTTTTATATGTCGTGGGTGAGTGGAAGAGATTAAAACAATTATTTCTTATTTATATGATGGCAGAATGGAAGATACTCTCAGTATCGCCCTGGTGAAAGACCACCATTCAGAATTGAAACGTTGCTTGAAATGGCTTTTAGCCGTGTTTGGTGACCAGATCTGAATAGCCAGGTATTTCCCCTCCTTCCTCTTTCCCTTCTCCCTCCCTTCCCCAATACCTTCTGCCTCACAGCATTGCCCAATTAGGAATGCCATAGTCTCACTGGCTCCAGACGGTTGGGAGCAATTGGGACCAAAAAGTGGCGAGCCTCCTACACACGATTAGGAAATAGACATTTTTAACTCATTTGAACTCATAATTGAGAAAAGCACGCTTGAAGGCATCATACTACACAATAAACGTAACAGTGGAAAGATTTAAGTTTTTATCAGAAAAAAAGACAACAACGAAACCGTAGAAAATTTATTGTCATACTAAAAAATCTTAGTAAAACTTACGAGTTCAGGAATCCTCAGTCATTTTTAATAAAATATGTATGTATATGTAACATTAACCGAAATTTCTATTACCTGAAGGAAACAATTTTGCAAGAATCATTTTTAAAATTGGAAAAGGCGATTAGTTTGTCAAACGTGATATGAAGGGAAAACACAAGAAGTATCGAGGATATGTAACATGTTCAATAAGCCTTTCTTCGTCTTCATTATCAGCCAGAAGACAAAATCATCATACCCGCAGTCTATCCAAAAATCAATCCAGAAGTCACTCCGGAAGTTCAAGAAGTCTATCCGGAAGTCATTCCAGAAGTCAATCCGGAAGTCCGAACAGATTATGTACTAAATGTGAACAAATTCACCGCACATACTCCGCAGCCTTATTGGCTACACGTTATCAAAAGCACCGTTACCTGATACGGAAGTAACGGATGCAGAAAAATATATTGATATCCACATTAATTTATTAATGTCAAGTCTAGCCGTTTCAGAAGAAATACGGATATCAATAACTGATGCAATTAAGCAAGATCGGTGTTATTAACCCTTATGAAATATTACAAAGCCGTTTTACCATCTAGTAAGAATAAAGTTTGGTGTTGCGTTAAACTGCATTGGAATTTTCAAGCAAACATTCATCTTGTCAATGACTTGGTATTTAAGAGACCCAGTTTAATTATACCATTAATTTCAAGTCCCGAAATCTTCAAAGATATCCGTAAAGGTCAATTAGTTATGTCAAAATCAAAAATTCTAGTAAAAAATATGATTTTTTCCGAACATTAACAGTTATATTAAAAATTTTATCGATCAATGTCGGATTTGAACTAAGTTGAACCATCACACATCCTCTTTTTCCACATAGTATTACTAATTTTTCCTAGATAGGTGTCGATTTTAATGCATTTCAACAACTCAAACTGTCTCATTGTTACTGATGATTATTCAAAATACGTAGGAAATTCAATGCTATATAATTATTACACGGAAACTGTCGTCACGCATTTAAAACCTATATTTTTACGTCATGGGATACCGTTAACACTAGTAAGCGATAATCTAGTCGAATGGTCAAGCTGAGAGTTCAGTAAAAAATAGAAAATGCTTTGAATCAAAAACTGATCCGTATCATGCTATTTATTGCAGGGAATTCACAGCAGGACATGCTCGACGGACAGATCTACCGACGGCTACTCAAGCGAGCATTTCAGTCGCAATTTGGGTTCCTTTCCGTGCGATTGTGTTTAACGCACAGTCGGAGAAACATAAAATTACGTGTGCTGTAGGCGTGCTATGATAATGGACGAAAAAACAATTTAAACAGAAAAAAATCAGTCACATGAATTTCTTAAGAGAATTAAAACTACGAGAGCCTGGTGATTTACATAATTACCTGATAATGGACATATCGTTATTCGAAAGCTTAAGAAGACACAGGTCCCATGATTGAAGGAATCGACATCGACCTCTTCTTCCTAATCTAGTTTTCATCAGCGTCGGAATTTATATCTTGGCGTTTTGATATCAACTCACTGTACACACTTGAAATGACTCAAAACTTTTATTTTATTTATTTATTATATTTCTTTAATCCACCTTGTCTGGGTGGATGGGGCAAACCCAATCTGCCATATGACGTCAGATATTGGTACATATATACAATTTATTACATAGAAAAGAAAAACGAAAGTTTTAACAATGGTAAAATAAGAATATGAAAAATATATATTTAAGAAAAATTAAACTCATAAATACTTAAATAAAAGAACGAGAAAGAAAAAGTTAAAGTAACAAAAGATAAATAAAACTTAATTAAAGTTTTATCTTTCAGGGTTATAACCCCATCATATTATGCATTCATTGCTCATTGGGTTTTGTTTATATTTTGAATATATTTTTTAATATGAATAACCTACAATAGTCCCTACGGCTCCCTGCTAACCGGAGCCACTGAGACTATGGTATCCTCAAGATGTGAGGCTAAAGGGAATTAGGAGGGGAAGGAGATGGGGGAGACGAAGACGAGGAAGTACCTGGAAGTATCACCAAACACGGCTAAAACCATTTCAAGCAACGTTTCAATTCTAAATGGTGGTCTTTCACCAGGGCGATACTGAAAGTAAGTACCTATATACCTCTTTGGAACGTTCTGCAATTATACCTGCTATATTTTATTTTTATGCATTTAAATGTGATACAACACAATTTATTTAAATTAATTCTTAGTCGAGAACCTTTCCACGACCACGAAGTCCGTCAAAATAACATTGTTTCTAACCCTGCACTTCCACAAACTAGGTATCGCTTGATCCGTTATGCACATGCACACGTGGATATGTTCGTGTCCGTCCGGACCAAATGGGCCGGCTGGCCCGAGCGGCGAGCCGGGCAGGTTTGGTCCAAGCGCGTGCATACACAGGCAATTTGGTCGCCGGGCAGGGAAAGCGGACAAACCGCCAAGCAACGTATACGTTGCCTTACAGAAATAGTCCAAAAAATAATTTTCCATTCCCTGCAAGTCTTTTAATGTAATTTACCAGCAACGCCAAGCAGCTTAGACCAAAAGTAGTACGATTCGAAGATTATGAGAATAAATTTAAAAATCGTCAGAATAAAATGAAAAGATGTTTTGACAAACAGTTTGTAACTTTTCTGAATTGAATCTAGGAGATAAAGCAGTATTAAAAAAATGTGTCAAGTTCATAGTCGTCAATAAATTATTGTAATATAAATTATTTAGAAACAAAATAAAACTCTTTTATCGAGACTTCCGGTGGTTGATGGTACCGAAGGAATGTAAAACATTTAAATTTAGGCAGATCACTTCAGGAATCATCATCGCCGCATAATAGAACAAGTTCATCGAAGGAAGGTGTACGTTTTGACAATGATTTCCATTCCAGCCCGTTTTATCTAGGTCCTACTACTTCTGATGACATGACAAGCAATGACATAAGCATTAATTATAATAAATTGTTCACTGTATTTCAATAATTGTATGGTTTAATACTGTGATGATTAATATAAGGAAAAAACGTTATTATATATATATATATATTTCTGATACTGCCCATGTGGTTTTGACATTTTTGTTTATTAGGAAAAGAGGGATGTTGGTTTTATTATAGTAACTATGATATTGTCTACGACTACTTCTATAGGATTGTCTTTACTCCATAACCTATTCCTGTCAAGCACTTGTCAATCCATTGTCAACCAGAGCGGTTAATAAATGACATAACATTTATAAATGTGTTCTTATTAACCACCACAATACAACGGACCGGTTGTGCAGTCCCCACGTGTTAACACATTCCAATATAATAATTGATTTAAAAAAAATACACGCAGCAATATACATACTGCAACGTACATTAAGTATGTATTTATACAACCCTGAGGTTTAGGCTGAACCGTAACAACCGGCAGGTGTGTACATTGAATAAAGTACTTTTCTAAACAAAAATTCTGTCTGTCAACAAAGTGCTTGCTTCCTCTGTAACTTTTCATGTTATTGAAAACTCGTTTATTTTATAACCACGCAAAAACAAATTTACTTCACACACTAAAGTAGATACCTTGAAGTAATACTTTCCTTTGGGAAAATAAACTATTTTCATTATTATTGCCAATAATACAATACACATTTGGTTATATACAATACATTATTGTGTTTTTTTTTTAAATATTCTTAATTATTATTATTGGTTATTCTACAATACGATCTACTTCCTATTATCTCATTTACCACATAAATGTATTTATGAACCTAATGTCATAAATAAAATAAATAATATGAAAAACACACGACACAACGTCATCTCAACCCCGTTCAAAGATTCATCAATCATGCGAAGTTATTCCTTATAATAATATAAAAAAAACCAACGCAATCAAGTAATTAATCGCCCTTGATCATTAATAATCGTATTACTTGAACTGCTTCGATAAATTAATAGGATGTTCATTAGTTTAAAATTTTCTCTCAACATTCATATTCTAACGAAAAGCTCAACGACTATGGACATTTTCAAAATTCTTCCTCCTCTATATAGCCTAACACTAATCATGGCACTGTCTCCGTATACAGAAACCACAAATGCGAACGGGATAAAGGAATACAAGCATTCTAATGTTCTATCAATCATTTCATTCATATATCCCTTTGCACTGACCATTTGGAGGATTACTGATTTTACTCCTTTAGTTCAAATACAAAAAGATCCAGTGGCGTTTTATAATCTAGCATTTGAGATACATCTGCTGACTTACATCATCACGTATCTATCAAATAACATTCTGTATTTTCATTATATCTATTTAATCAACCGTCTTCACGCAACTGACAGAAAATTAAAAGCACTACACATCAATCCGAATGATGCACGCACATGTTTGATGTTGGTTACATTTGTTGTTTATGAATACGTGATTATCTTTACGAATATATTTGAAGCTTGTTATGTTAAAGGCGATTTTGAAACCATTATTTATTTTTTTATGGGTCAAGTAAAGAATATTATCTTTATTCAGACTTATTCTTCTGTATACCTTTTATACTACAGATTCAAATTGATAAACAACAGGTTGTCAATTGTAAAAAAACTTTATTCTGAAACCTCTAAACATTTCAAGGTGGATCTTGCCTATGAAATTAGGGATCTGTGCGAAATTCACGACGTACTGTGGGTTCTTCGTGGAATCATTTGTAAAGCCTTTCAAATTCAAGTGGTGGGTTCGATTCTTAGTTTGATGGTCTTCTCTCTGGTTCTAATATCTGAGGCATCCAATAATATCCAATATTTTGACTGTAAGAGCTATATCACCTTGTGCTTCAATTCAATTGGTTGTAATTTGTGTCTTTTCGTTTTGGCGCTTGGGTGCACCAAGTGTCTCTACCAGGTAATTTTTTTTCCATATAAGATACATACATAAATACATAACTTGTTAACATTTCTTGGCATAATAATCGGTGGCTACTGTTTCAGGAACGAAAGACATCTCTATTAATATCGTATTTGGCTGAAGAGGAGTATTCCAAGGACATGGGAGATTATGTAAAGCCATCATTATAATATAAGCGGAAAATAAATAATTAAATTCATTACAATAAACATTCGTCGGTTATACAAATTTGAGATTGACAAACAAAATTTAATAATTATTTCATTAATTTCAGATGTTCTTAAAGACCATTCAAATGGCTTCCAGAAAACCAAAGTTTATGCTATGCGGCTCTGTTTCTCTAGAACTTCCCTTTTTGTGCACGGTAGGCAATGTGTTGACCCACAAAAAAAAATATAGAGAAGGGAGGACATCATTTACGTGTTAAAAAATAACGCAATCCATTATCAATTTTTTTTCTAATTATTTTAGTTGCTTGGTTCTCTGATAACATATGCAGTCATCTTAAACCAGTTTTCACAGAGTAAGTACCCAAAAGCGACTAATTTCATCGTAATTGAAAACATGGTTCTGTAGTTTTTTTAGTTTTTGTAGTCGCAAAGGAGTCCTTACTACCTGGAACCAGATGAACTAAGACATTTCTATTAGTGAAATGTTATCAACGCGAAAGATAAGAGTAATAATAAAAAGAGTTAATTTATCGAAGGAAGCAATCACTTGACATTATAAATTAAATGAAAAATGTTTTTTTTTAAGCCACTTTATTTTTATATATATTTCTGCATAATATATATAATGGCTTAAAACAGAAACATTTTTCATTTAAATTAGAAAGAGTTAAGTTTAAAAGTACCTATTTCCCAACTCCTGGTTCGTTGGGAACAAAGCTTCTGCGATTGTTTTAAACTTTTTTCAAAGATTTTTAGAGTACTTAAAATTCAACATCATTTGTTTTTCACGGTTAAAAAGAGTTTGTCTATTAACAAGGTAAATTTTTATTTGCAGCAAATGGAGGTTATCCTCTAATCCAAGGACACCGACAGGGACAGAATTTAACACATTAATACGATTTATACTATTTTCAAATGGATTAATTCAGTTTAAATAAAAGTTAACGTTTTTCGTCGAAATTGAAATCATTGAAAACATATGAGTTTCAACATTCGCTGATATAATGTTATTATTATGATTCCTATTTTATTTTGTGGTATTTAAGAGCAAGAATTTAATAAATGTTTCCATAAATACTATCACTTATTTTCTGTCTTCATGCAGCGATATTCAAAAAACGTTTCTACGAAAAAATGTTTCAATATTCATACTACAAACAAACACGGCTAGTGCTCTTTTGCAGGGTCAAGTCGTATCATGTGTATTTTTATCAGTGATTCTTAAGGTTATTTGGTATTTTTTAATGAATCCTAATTTTTTTATTATTCCATTCGTAATGTTTCGTAAGTTTCTGCCTCGGAAATTAATGATTTGGGTATATGGTTTGTTAAGAAACTCAATTTTATTTAGCATATACAAACCATATCCAATAAAGCTTTGACAATTTTGGGCTTTATTTTAAGAGTATCAAGTAACATGAGTTAGTGAATTTGAATCACGCTATTGTCAAACTAATGACTGTGAATTGACAGTTCAGATTGCACAAAACAGTAATATATATCAGGAATAATATCGGGCTTAAAACACTGCCCTGTGCAACACCGTATTGGATTTGCATCGGTTGACTTGTTTCATTTTGAATCCTGGCTAATTATGATCTATCTACTAGATTTTGTTGAAATTCAGTTCACTACCTAAGATTCTAATCTTTTTGAGCTTTTCTAATAGATGTGTAAAATCAATTATATCGAAGGCCTTAGAGAGATTTACACATATCTATTTGAGGCGATAGCATCGAAAGTTCCAGTGTTTTTTTCTGAAGCCGTATTAATTTTCAGTGAGCTGTTTCTCTATAAGATCTTAAATGTCATTTTGTTCCAAGGTGACCATTTTTCTATAAAAAATGTTTCTTCCAGCTCCATTCATTCGCCGCGCCTAGAGTAGGGATTAACGTTGGTATTTTTTGGTTAAATACTTTAAGTAATCGCTATGGGTGTGGGATATTCTTGTTACACCCTGTACGAGTATACGTATGTACTGAACTACCAGATCAAAGGACTGGTATTTGAGTTGCTTTTTAAGCTCGGCTTGCGAATTTTTTACGTTTGTCCAGTTGCTATCGGGTAGGTTCCTTGACGATCTAATCCATCTGATAACATTCCTGATTATAATGAAATCTTGGCCCTATGTAGATGCCATTGATGTAAAACAATAGAATATGTTTATTTTAGTAATTTCTACTTTGTATTTCAGTACACAGAACAATATTTATTACCAATACTCTAGTCTCTGTATGGACGATTTAAAGAATATATTTTTTAAAAATTTAATAAAGATGTAAATCAATTTTAGTAATGTTATTATTAAGTTCTGCAAGTTTTTTTAGTTTTTATTATTGTGACAGCTGTTTCGGCGTTTAAGGCCATTTTCAAACTTTGGTTAATCCACATTGTGACGACTTATTTATATGATTTAATTTACTCCCACTACTTTTCAATTTGGATGGGTAATGATTTATTATCGGTAAAACCGATGTAGTTAGAAAAGTAGTTAAACACAAAAACAATTAATAAATAAAAAGTTGTTACGAACTAGTTCTTCATAAAATGGAACTATACTTCTAGTATTTCAACTAAACATAATATTGACAAAGTCTCGAATTTGAGATATGATATCGATGAATATGACGTAAATTGAACTTGTCTCATTAGCTAAATTGGTAAAGCGGTTGTCCCGGAAAGACAGAGGTTCTGGGTTTGAGTCCCAGAAGCGAATGATATCTTTTTATTTTCTGTCGTTTTTGTCGGTTTCATGTTTAATTTAGGTTATGTCAATATTATCTTCTTCAATGAATTCAATTTATTTATTTTCTTATTTATTTCTTATTTATTATGGAAACAGCAGAAAGTAATAACTAGGCTATCGCTGAATATGTCCGAAATCGTGCTACTACAAAGGATGTTATCGAGGTTGGGAGAAGTTTTTTTTTACAGTAACTCCACAAAGGAGACCCTGAGGGAAATAATTTCCCTCAAGGCCTATATCATCTTTGGGAATGCTGTGTGGAGGATCTTTTAGATGATAGGAAGGAGTGAACTTGGATCTTGAAGAGACCCATGTTATAGGATGGAGGAAACACAGAGGCCGGAAGATCATTCCACAGCCGAGCTGTTGAACACAAGAACAAATCGTAGAATTGACCCGTTCTCGTGTGACAAATGTCAATCGTGTGCAAATGTTGGGCGTGCGTTTGGCGCGTTTCCCGACTATCCACCGGTGCCGAAGGGATCAATGACGCTACTTCCTCGGAGCATCTTTCATTAAAATACACGTAGAACAAGAACAGCATTCCCACTTGACTTGATAGGCGAATTTATCAAACGGACCGCCCGTTTCTGCACAAAGTCAAGGGTTTTTTCAGATATTTTGGGACTCCCGACCAGAGGTGGCTGCCAAATTCTACAGTGGTGCACACTTGCGATTTGTACAGGGTCAACAGTTGTGTACTATTAAAATATCTGGGGGCTCTGTACAATACGCCCAGCTTCTGAGAGGCTAACTTTACTCGGGCTTCGATGGAGCCCTCATACTTGAGCTGGTCACTTAAGGTTACACCAAGCATATCGATGGAGGGCTCGTTTGGAAGATTGCTTCCATTATAGGAGACTAGATTGTCATTTCGATCCCTTTTAGACGTAATCAGACATGATTGGGTCTTTGAAACATTGAATTCGACGAGTTTATTCATACCCCAAGATGAGACCCTCTCTAGGTAACCGTCCATTCTCTGCTTTAAAGCCCTCCGAGCCGTTGGAGTTTGTGTTCCCTTTGGGGGTTTATCAAACAAAAGTAACCATGGACTGTACTGTCATCCGCGTAACAATGGATTGGTGCAAATGTCAAGAGGTCATTGATGTGCAACAAAAACAATGTCGGAGAGAGAAGACGCCAGCATTTATTGAATGCGAGGATAAGATGAAACCAACAGCAACCGTTTGAATCGATCTCTCCCCCAAAAAGTTGATAATCCACGTACACAAGGAAACGGGAAGTTCGTAAGAAGGGAGTTTGTTGACCTCGGTGCCAAACCCGGTCAAAGACCTTAGAAATGTCCAGTGAGATCGATTGAATCTCACCATAACGTTCCAGGCACCGCCCCCAAACATGCGTGACATACGCGAGAAGATCACCGCACGAGCGGTTCCGCCGGAATCCGTACTGGCGGTCGTTATTGATTTTGTTCTTCTCGAGGTATGTGAGCAGTTTGTCGTTGAGCACACGTTCCATCACCTCGGACAGAACTGATGTGATCGCTATGGGGCGGTAGTTGGCTGGGTTGGAGCGGTCATCTTTCTTAGGTATGGGAAGAATGACATATCAGGGACATTTTAAAGAGCTTTGTCAAAACTGGAGCAATTTCTGCAATACCAGGGCAGGTATTCCGCCAGGTCCACTAGCTTTATTAACATCGAGCCCCCGTAAGACAAGGAGTACATCCCGATTCCGTGTCCTCAGCTTTTTCAAATAGAACCCGCAGTGAGGGACCGACGGCGGGATGGCACCCCGATCATCGAGGGCCGAGTTTTCCGCAAATATTTTCTCTAAAAGGTTGGCCTTTTCGGTAGCATTCTTTGCTAGTGAACCGTCGAATCTGGTAAGGGGTGGCAAACTATATTTGCAGAAATTGCGAGCTATGGATCCCGCTAGCGACCAGAACGCTCTGCTGCCATGCGGGCAGGCAGCTAGCTTTTTGCTGATCTGTAGATCATGCTCAAATTTTGACCTATTGATGATTCTCTTATTTTCCTTTGCCAATTTGTTATATGCTGATCGGTTTTCTGACGTTCGAGATGTCTTTTAGGCTCGGTAAGCCGCGTTTTTTCATCGAACTGCTTTGGAGCATTGTCGACTGATCTACGGTTTTGAGTCTACACCAGTTTCTTTAACGGTTGATTAAATGAAGCCATCCATTGCAGATGTGATGACTTCACCAATTTCATGGGCATCTCTGGACGGATTCCAAGTCTGAAAACAGACAGCTGACCATGGGAAAGCATTAAAATGCACCCGCAGACCGAACCAATCTGCTGACCTATAGTGCCACATTTTTCTCTTCAGCCTCTCGATTGGCGGTCTGAAGATAATAGGGATTGATGTCGTCACCCGGCAATGGTTGGACGATCCTAAAGGCGCTGCGACGTCAGTCCCATAACCGCGGGGCTCGGTAGTTAAAAATAGGTCTAACAGATTGGAGCGGTGAGTCTGGATATCAGAAACCCTCGTAGGCTCCTGAACCAGGTGCTCCAACCCACGGCACAGGGCAAAGAATTCCGCCTGTCGGCCAGCCGAGTTTGTTGAACATGAAAACTTGAACCACGGTTCATTATGAACATTAAAGTACCCCGGAACAACAAACTCGGCAGAAGGGTAGCGGGGTAAGAGGTCAGGTAAAGTTGGTTCTTTGTAAAGAAATATTAATGTTTCTAATTTGAAACATTCTAGACGTTTCTGATAGTCGGAAAGCAACGTGGACAATCCGGTTCTATAGGATGATGCCAGGATTAGTCTCTTTTGAACTGAATCGATCTTTATATTGTAAATCTCGTATATTGGAGTCCAGAACCGAACTCAAGAATGCTGCGAATTATGAATATGTATAAGTATTTGAGACGCATTAGGTACTCTAAAAATTATCATTTCTAACAGGTCCTGAGTATCGAATTGTGCAGAGTATCATTTTATGCAAATCGAGTCGCTAACAAATTCTTCTATCGAATAATTTTTTTTGTTTAAGAAAATTTAAAAGATAATCATAGTTAATCTGTTCTGAGGGTATGCATAATTTATAGTTAATGAATCTCTGAAATTTATGTTGTATTCTCTCAATTTTATCAATGCGTCTTTTATTTTGCGAAAACCACAATGTGGACCAAAGTGTAGAATAAGTGACTTTTAACAAGTGTGGTTAAAAGAATTTTCAATGTAAATGTTAGGAGGAACGGCTGCGCGGCCTGTTTCATACAAAACTTATTTTTTGATTTGAGGCCAAAATACTAACATAAACCTATAGCATTTTTTTTATTAAAAAAGTATAGTTAATATCTAGTACGGATGAAAAGTAATTTATTTATTTTTGATTTACATTATGAAATATAGGCCATTAAAGGAATTGATTTTTCGCAATTTTAGAGGCACCTTTAACAATTATTTGGCGGCTAACCGTGATTTAAAAAAAAGTTTGACCCCGTCTACATTGAAAATATAACGAAATATAAAATTTAAAAAATATATACCATATATATTAAAATAAGCATTAGGGGGAACTTAAAGTTAAATAAAAAACGACCAATTTATATTGGAACACAAATTTGGCGTATATAATTTAAAATATCGATCCGAAAAAAGTTTTTTTTTTAATTATTTATTTTTATATTTATATTTACGTAATCATATTTACATAACAAATACGTTATTTTTTACAAATATACAATAAACCCGCAAATAATTTTCTAATTTGCCTCTAAAATTATGAAAATTGATTTTTTTCCATGACACATACTTCATAATTTTAGAAATAAATAAATAAAATACTTCTCATCCATACTAGATATTTACTACACCTTTAATTTAAAAAAAAATATATCATTCAGTTTGAATCGGTATTTTGGCCTCAATTCGAAAATTAAGTTATGTATGAAACAGGCAGCACAGCCGTTCCTCTTAATTTGAGCTCACGAGTTGTTCTTAATACTGTTGGTATTATTATACCAATTCTACGAGATTGTATATGACTACTTCTATAGGATTGTCTTTACTCCATAACCTCTACCTGTCAAACACAAGTTAATCGATTGTCAACCAGGATGGTTAATAAATGACATTACATTTATTAAACACCCCAATACAACATGGTGTCAGGTGTGTATTTATAAATATTATCGTGGGTGAAGTAAAACAGTTAACAAGCTAACAGTCCATAATTTATTAAGAGAAACAAATTGTCTCATGAAAAATGTCGATTAATATTCTTCAAATGCAGTTTTTTCAAATACAGTGGGTGAGTGGAAGAGATTAAAACAATTATTTTTAATTTATACGATGGCAAACAACTCGTATTACACAATATTATAAACTTCCTATTATCTTATTTACCACATGAATGTGTTTATGTACATAATGTTATAAATAAAATAAATAATGTGAAAAACACACAAAATAATACCATCTCAACCCCGTCCAAAGATACATCAATCATGTGAAGTTATTCATTATAATAATATAAAAAACCAGTGCACTCAACTAATTAATTGCCTTCATCATTCATAATCTTATTACTCGAACTGCTTCGTTAAATTAATAGGATGTTCAATACTTCTAAATTTTCTCTTAACATTCATATTCTAACAAAAAGCTCAATGGACATGGACATTTACAAAATTGTTCGTCCTCTGTATAGCCTAACACTACTCGTGGCACTGTCTCCGTATACAGAAACCAAAAATGCGAACGGGATAAAGGAATACAAGCATTCTAATTTTCTATCAATAATTTCATTCATATATCCTTTTGCACTGGCCATTTGGTTGATTACTGATTTTACTACATTAGTTGAAATACAAAAAGATCCAGTGACGTTTTTTAATCTGGCAATTGGGATACATCTGCTGACTTACATCGTCGCGTATTTATCAAATAACATTCTGTATTTTCATTATATCCATTTTATCAAGCGTCTTTACGCAACTGACAGAAAATTAAAAGCACTACACATCAATCCGAATGATGCACGCACATGTTTGATGTTGGTTACATTTGTTGTTTATGAATACGTGATTATCTTTACGAATTTATTTGGAGCTTGTTATATTAACGGCGATTATGGATCCATTATCCCTATTTTCATGGGTCAAGTAAAGGATATTATCTTTATTCAGACCTATTCTTCTGTATACCTTTTATACTACAGATTCAAATTGATAAACAACAGGTTGTCAATTATAAAAAATCTTTATTCTGAATCCTCCAAATATATCAAGGCGATTCTTGCTTATGAAATAGGGGATCTGTGTAAAATTCACGATGTGCTTTTTGTTCTTCGTGGAATCATTTGTAAGGCCTTTCAGATTCAAGTGGTGGGTTCGATTCTCAGTTTGATGGTCCTCTCTCTAGTTCTAATTAGTGATGGATCCAATAATGTTAAATATTTTGACCCTGAAAGCTATTTCTTGATGTGCTTCAATTCAATTGGTTGCAATTTGTGTCTTTTCATTTTGGCTCTTGGGTGCACTAAGTGTCTCAATCAGGTTATATTTTTTTTTAGAAATGAGATACATCGGTAAATGTATAACTTGTTAAAATTTCTTGTCATAATAATCGATGTCTACTGTTTCAGGAACGACAGACATCTCTATTAATATCGTATTTGGCTGAAGAGGAGTATTCGAAGGACATGGGAGATTATGTAAAAGCCATCATTATAATATCAGCGGAAGATAAATAATTAAATTCCTTACAATAAATACCTCCGTTATAAAAATTTTAGGTTAAAAAATCCAAGTTAAATAATTATTTCATTAATTTCAGATGTTCTTAAAGACCATTCAAATGGCTTGCAGAAAACCAAAGTTTATGCTATGCGGCTCTGTTTCTCTGGAACTTCCCTTTTTGTGCACGGTAGGCAATGTATTGGACCCATTAAAAAAGTATTAACTTTATAGAGAAGGGAGGGCAACATTTAAGTGTTAAAAAATATCGCCAATCATTTATTTAAATTTGTTCTACTTATTTTAGTTGCTCGGTTCTCTGATAACATATGCAGTCATCTTGAACCAGTTTTCTCAGAGTAAGTACCCGAAGGCGACAATATTTACTAATCCCATCGTAATTGAAAACATGGTTCTGTAGTTTTGTTTCGTTTTCGTACTCGCAAGAGTCCTTATTACCTATAACCAGTTGAACTAAGACATTTTGATTTGTTCAATGTTATGAAACCGAAAGATAAGAGAAAGACTTTGCTTCGGAAGTACCTATTTCCCAACAATTTGTAGTTCGTTGGGAACAAAGCTTCTGCGATTGTTTTAACCCATTTTCAAAACACTCAAACCTTTGTTTTTCATGGTTTAAAATAGTTACTCTATTAACAAGGTAAATTTTCATTAACAGCAAAATACGGTCATCCACTAATCCAAGGGCACCTACAAGAGCAGAATTCAACAAATTAATACGATACTTGCTGTTTTCCAATGGATTGGTTCAGTTTAAATAGAAGTTAACGTTCGTATAAAGTGAAAGCATTGAAAAAATATGCGGTTTTTCTATCGTTTGTACAATATTATTATTATGATTCCTATTTTATTTGGTTAAATGAATATTCAGAGATTAAGTATTTAATAAATGTTTCTTTAAATACCATCACTTCTTTTCTGTCTTCATCTAGTGATGTCCAAAAAATGTTCCTAAGAAAAAATATTTCTTTTTTTTTCGAAGGAAGTAAACATTTTGTGGTGTGACATTATATATTAAATGAAAAAACACAATTTGTAAAACACTACTTTTATTGAATTAATAACGATCGCCAACCAGGTTTCGCTTCACCGAAGCTTCGTCAGGGCTTATTATTAACTAAAGATAATTAGATACAGATATATATATACATAAGCTAATAAAACAATGAGTGAACGAGACACATATAGAGTGGGAGGGGACACATTATTTAGGAAGGATAAGTGGTGGGGGGGGAGAAAGGAACAACTGAGATTACCGGAATAAATTAAGTATGGAACTATTGCTTAAATTAATTTGGTTATTAATAATGTTTAAATTATTATTAACGGCTTTTTTTTTATCTCGGGGGCTTCTAAATTGTTTAATCTTATTCCAATTCCATTTTTATGTAATATTTTTGTTCCCGAGTTTTTATCGAATGAGTGATTTGATTCTATTAAGTGATTCGTGAATTCTGAAAAGGCATTATTATTTAGACATCGTAGGTGTTCTTTTACTCCTACGTTGACGTTCCGGGCCGTTTTACCGATATAAAAAGCCTGACAATCTTTACAATTAAGTTGATATATACCCGAGTGTCTTAGTCTATCATCATTATCTTTAGTATTAATTAAGAATTTACCTAAATTATTATTAGTATAAAAAGCGGGTTTTATTTCAGATGGGAATTTTTTAACACTCAAAGAAGAAAAGTTATTTCTATAAAGGACTCTACGCCATTGGGATGTTTGATTGCTGTTTTCACTATTAGAGTTGTTAAAGAGAAATTTATTTGATGCTAATTATTTTAAATTTTTATTCAGAATATTGTCCACTAGTTTTATATCATACCCGTTATTTAAAGCTATTTGTTTAATGATAGATTGTTATTATTTCAGGGTACGGTAATCAATCGATGTATCATGGAATGAAACGCTGCATGTTTGTGGGAAATAGGATGGTTGGATGCATTATGAATGGTAATATCAGTATATGTAGGTTTACGATAAATATTATAATCAAATTTATTGTTAATGATACTTAAAGTTAAGTCTAGAAAATTCAAAGTAAAGTTAGTACCTATTTCTAAAGTGAATTGAATTTGTTTGTGAAAAGAATTTATTATAGTCGGTAAGCAGTGTGGACAATCCGCTTCTATAGGATAGTTCCCAAATTAGTCTATTTTGAACTGATTCGATCCTTATTTTGTGACTCTCATATATTGAACTCCAAACTACAGAATCGAACTCAAGAATGCTGCGAACTGTGGATCTGTGTGAGTATTTGAGAGACATTGGGCACTCTGAACATTACCAACAGGTCCACAGTATCAAGTTTTACTGGCATTATTTTGTCTTACCAGAGTAAATCGCTAACAAATTTTTCTATAGTGTAATTTTTTTTTGGTGAGGAAAATTTAACGTATATATTTAATCTGTTTATACACCAAATTTAGAGTTGATGAATATCTATAAGTGTATCTATAAGTGTATCTATAAGTGTATCTATAAGTGTATCTATAAGCGTAGAATTAATTTCTAGGTGACTTAACAAGAATTTTGAACCGAAACATTAATTTGAATTCACG
The DNA here is from genome assembly GCA_022606495.2 of Halesus radiatus. NCBI lineage: Eukaryota > Metazoa > Arthropoda > Insecta > Trichoptera > Limnephilidae > Halesus > Halesus radiatus. The sequence goes on along the minus strand of JAHDVE020009648.1, from coordinate 21,669 downwards.
AGTTTTTCTTAATATAAAACCCAACATTGTTTGTGATTTTACCAATATTTGTAACAAATTAATGTTAATGTTTAGTGTTAATTTTTCAAGGGATATTCCATTAGAATATTTTTATACAATATCTCAATATTGTTTCAGCAAAATGTTATAGTTAGACATTTTTTTTTAAAATATTTAAATACAGTTTATTATATTCACATTCAAATAACTTTATAAGATTATTTTGTAGACCACGAAAGTCGTGGAGATTATGTATATATTATGCATAAATTAATGCTTGTCTGTCTGTTTGTCCTCGATTTTCTCAAAAATTACTATACCGGTTTCGCTGAAAATGGCACAGTTCGTTCTTATTAGTGCCGGGAATGTGTTAAAAGTAGTTTGAATGAAATCCAATATGTAAAACTGTTGCTATAACGTTTTAAAATTAGTATGAAAAACATTGAACCCGCCATGTTGTATTGATGTTAGCCCATAGATATACCACTCTGGTTAGCCACAGATCATATATTCAAAATAAGAAGGTTTGTTTGGGTATAATATTTTCATAATGGAAAACGTAAGTAGTTACCTACTTAAGAAATTTATTACTTAGATATAGTTTTGAAAAAATAAATGTTTCGAATGAAATAAAATTTTCTTTGTTTCTTTGTTTAGAGATAGTAATAGTCGTCACAAGGCTTAGAGGTCAAATCAATTATGACACCCAAACTACCAGCAAGAAATCACAACTTCAGAACTTTATTCCAAAAAACCCTCAGTACACATTAGCTAGTTTTGAAGTTAAAACAAAGTTTGAAATATGTAGACATGTTTATATAAATATATATATTTAGATAATCTACGAATAGGAGAAAGTGAACATCAACAAAAATATCAACAATATCATTATGTATTACGACATTGTAAATATTTTTTTATGTTTTATGTACGTAAAAAGCGTTACGTCTTTTACATCGTATAATCAATTGTTTCCACCAGCGGCTGGGCCAGTTTCGCAAGCATTAGCCATTTTGGTTATTATTGCTTTCCTGAATTCAGTGGTGTTTGGATATTTGGGCCATCGCGCTTGTAACGTGTATGGTGGGTGTAGTTCATTAATCTATATGAATAAATTTAATTATTTAACACAAGCATGCCTAGTATAATTGATCTAATACTACGTAAGAGTTGAGAAAAAAAATGTTGACAAAATCTTTTTTTACTTTTCACTGTTTTATACGTGTTGCGTTGTTAAGTATAAAAAACTGGTACCTGTATAACTAAGTTATTGGTACTTTGTTCAAAGATTCATTAATAATACGAATTAGTAATTTTCGAAATGTATTAAAATATCGGAGTAATAAAAATAACATTAAAAGCTGCCCATTAAGGACTGCTTAAATATAAGCAGGTACCTAAAGTAACTACACCATCAATAATTCGTATATTACTTTGAAGAGTGTCTTCAAACGGGATGTTCATCACTTTCACAAGTCAATGAAAAGCTCAAGAATCATGGACGTTTTCAAAGTTCTGCGCCCTCTGTATGGCCTAACACTACTCATGGCAATGGTTACTTTTATAGAAACCAAAAATGAGAATGGGATCAGGGAATACAAGTTTTCTTATTTTCTTTCGATCACTACTATTATATTTCCCTATGGGCAAACAATTTGGACGGCCTTTGGTTTTAATACTCTCTTCCGACACCAAGATGATCCGTTGACGGTTTTAAATCTAGCATTTTTTTCACACGTCATAACTCATTTCGTCAGTACTTCGTCCAACAACTTCCTCCAATTTCATTTTATTAAGTTTATCAATCGTCTTCACTTAATTGATGCAAAACTAAAAGCCTTACACATTAACCCCAATGACGGCATTTTGTATACTAAGTTGGTTACGGTTGTTGCTTCTCAATATTTGCTTCTCTTTGGAAATGTCTTGGGAGTTTGCTATACTACAAACGTAATGGCGATTATTCCTATATTCATGGGTCATTTAAAGAACGTTATCTTCGTACAGATGTATTCTTCTGTATACCTTTTATACTACAGATTAAAATTAATAAACGACAGGTTGTCGATTATCAAAAACCTCTTTTCTGAATCATCCAGACATTTCAAGTCGGTTCTTGCTAATGAAATAAAGGATCTTTGCGACATTCACGATGCACTTTATATCCTTCGTGGCATCATGTGTAAAGCCTTTCAGGTTCAAGTGGTGGCTTCGATCATTAGTTTGATGACCCTTTCTGTAGTCCTCGTCACTGTTACATCTAAAAAGGTCCAACTTATTGCACCTGAAAGATATATTGCGATGTGGTTTAACGCAATTTGTTGCTATTTATGTCTTTTCGTTTTGACGCTTGGGTGCACCAAATGCCTCACTCAGGTAAAATACTCATAATTTTTCTCATAATATAACTTATAACTGGACTATTTTAAAATCTTTGTCTAATTGCTGATCACTGCTGTTTCAGGAACGAAAAACATCTCTATTGGTTTCATATTTGGCTGAAGAGGAGTATTCGAAAGAAAACGCAGATTATGTAAATTAATAAGAATGTTCTATTTACGTATCTAGTATTTATGATACATATTTATTATGTTCAACTGTATCTGTAAAAAATGTTCGTTCGTTAGCTGTTTTTGTTTTGACCTGTCGGTCAACATTCTTCTTGCTACCCGGCTATCGCCGATTTTAAACTCAATATGGAATGCTGTCCTAATTTTTGACAATAAATGGTTGTATAAAAGCTACATTTCTCGATATAGAAATAACGCTCTGTGCTCAAAATAATTGCAGTAACCCACCAAATACACACAGAAAAGGCTATGCGTGACGTTAACTCGGAAAATTTTACCGCCTTAGAAAACAGATTTTGTGCTTTATTTATATCGTTTTATTGTAAAATGATAAGTTTGATTTTATAAATTAAATGGTTTTGAAGTGGGAAAACTTTGCACGGTTATCACCATTAATAATATCTGACAAATTTTATGGAAATGTAAGAAGAGGGCATTGTTAATAAAAATAATGACTAAAATCGTTGTATTATAGGTACCTAGAATTGACATAAATAGACCGCCTGGTAGTGGCTTCACCACAGACAATGTTTTCCAGAAAAAAAAATCAGATCTTTTCTAAAGTAAAAAGGAGCTTTTACATAAATTTATTCATTAAAAAAAAAACGCTTTTTGAGCTCTACAAAATAATCTTTAACTTATTATGCTTTATTTAAAAAAAGTGTTAGTGATGAATTTCTAATTTTCAGATGTATTTGAAGACTATTCAAATGGCTTGCAGAAAATCAAACTTTTTACTATGCGGCATTTCTATGGAACTTCCCCTTTTGTGCACGGTAAGCAATGTGTTTATGTCTAAATAGAAAATCATTACTTTGTTTAATATTACAGAGAGAGTCGATATATGGAAATCATTGCTAATCATTTATTTCGCTGATTTTAGATGATCGGTTCTTTGATATCATATGCAATCATCGTGAACCAGTTTGCGGAAGGTAAGCACTCGTGTCAATTTATTTTCTGCTATCGATATATTGTTGAATGTAAGATGAATGTAAGTAAGTCGAAAGTCATGGTGTTTGACAGAGAGAGAGAGAGAGTACGAAAATAGTGATAGTTGTAAATGATGAATACTTGGAGCAGGTCGATGAGTTTGTGTGTTTGGGAAGTGTGTTTATGAGAGGATAAGAATATTGAAAGAAGGGTGAATACATGAAACTTCATTAGCGGAGGACTGAACGCGGTTGGGATTAACAAATTTTTTTCCAAAGAAGCTAGTAGAGCTCAATGGATTGCTGATGGCAGTGAGGCATGAAACTGGTAGAGGAAGAATGAAAGTAGACTGAATGCTGTAGAAATGAGATCTCTGAAGCGAATGTTTGGTAAAACCATCTTTGAGCGTATAAAAAAATTTGAGATTCGTAAAGAATGCAAGACTAATGTAAGCCTGATGAGTAAGATTAAGAAAGGGGCCCTTAGATAGTTTGGGCATGTAGAGCGAATGAAAGAAGAAAGGAGTGTAAGGGGTATATATGATGCAAATGTGAAAGAAAGAAGAAGCCGGTGACGCCCGAGGAAGACATGGCACGATTAAGCGAAGCAAATACTTGAATCGATCTATGTCAGAAGTGAGAATAACAGAAGAGAATGTATGAGACGATGTATGAATGTGAATGTAGCAAAAAGTGTATGCCAAGATCGAGTTGTTTGGCGGTCCGTCCTCTCTGTCTACCTCTGCGGAGAAGCGGGGTGATGGTTAGTTAGTTAGTTAGTTAGTTAGACATATTGTTATAGTGCCAACATGCCCATGAAATGATGTATCGGAAAGGTTTAAGCAGACCGTCTATTAATAGGGTTTATTTTTATTAACAGAAAGCAACGGGCAACAAATTCTTCCTATGACCCCTGTTCACCAACAGATGCAGAATTCAACAATATAAATATGATAAACAATACTCTTTTAAAATAGATTTGTTCTTTAAATAAAAGGCCATGTATGTTTTAACGCATTTTTGCCAAAAAACCTAATTTTGAATAGTTTGAAATAAATAAAAAAAATATGGGTTGATGTAATTTTATTATAAATAATATTGTTTTTTTTGGTGACTGATTATTCAAACTGTTGGTATTTAATAAATGTTTATCGAAAACAATTTCCTACTTATTTGCTGTCCTATTATATACACTTTACTAATGTGGTGTCTAAAAGGGGTCCCTAGAAGAAATATTCAAATGTATTCACATGCAGTAATTGCATTTTCTGTTTACATGACATAATATCACAAATGTTTTATAAGCGTCCTTGGAGTAAAACATGTATATGTCGTTTTATTATAAGGTAACATGTATTTCTTTATTAACCTCCCCGTTACCAAGATGGGTAATTAAGATCTATTAAATTACTATCCTCCTTGTATATTATTTTTTTCGGCCCGATGGGCTTTTACATATTTTAACATTTAAATGATTTTGTGTACAGAAAGAAAAAAAAAGGTTTTAAGTTAACAAAAAAAGAACACGATACATGGTAGGTATATAAATGTAAGATATAATAATAATAATAATACTTTGATGATTTGTATAGCGCCGTTTTTGTGAAAAATCACCTCAAGAGCGCTGTGATATATAATACTTATACTTATATGATATATAAGTATTTTAATTAGAGACCGAATGGTTTTTGTATTTTTTTTATTCATACAAAACCTATAAATCTACAATAAAAAAATAAGCTTATTTACCACAGTAAAACAGGAAAAAAAAACTTTAGGATATCATTCATTCCTTGCTCCATTTTTTGTTTTGTAAGTTAAAATCTTACTCGTAGTCATTTAACTCGTACAGTGGTGAGTGGGTGGGTGATGCGCGCCAACTCACTCGCTCACACTATTATCGAATCTGCGTGACCCCCTCAAGGTAATTGTCCGCCGAACCGCTAGCAGGTAGGAAATGTTCTTAGTTCTTAGGAGCGTTAAGTCAGTAGATCCACAGCCGCTGCAAGCCGTGTTCGTTGATAAATGTGATGTTTTTTCATAACATTAACTTTATTAACTATAATGTGTAGGAAATTAAATAAGAAAAATTAGTAAAAAAAAAAATATTTTAACCGTTAAATAATGGTAACTGCCTCACCCCTCATGGTAACGCAAGTTTTATTTTGCATGTTGGAACGCCGACGGCTAAAAAATAGAACCAAATATTTTTATTTGCGTATGCCACCGGGTCCTTTTTCATTTGGAGTGTCGAAGAAGATATACAAAAGTCTTTTTAATAGAAATAACCAAAGGAATCGCCGGTTAAATAAAGTCTATCCGGGACGGCCCGTTACACCGCGCAAACATGACATAAATATTAATGCAATAAAATTATCATACACGTTTATAAACACAAAAAAATATCCTCGGTAATCTGATTTTTTAAGTGATGCTCAGTGGGGTATTCCGTACAATTTGCCTTCTTACATAATTTATGAATAATTGGTCTGGCCGTAAAACATGACAAAATAGAAGTTGTTTCTAGGGTAATAAATCAACACGTTGACCGTCAATATCTAAATTTCCAATTACGATAATAAACAAGAAAAATTTTAGCAAGATAAATTAATCGGTTCATTATCATTTTAAGCCAATGAAAAGCTATAGAAATAAAACGGTGTTAATTTATTTATTGTTTTGAAACATTTACAAAGAATTGACATGATTATAATTATAAAACTAGCATTTGAAAGTGCGTAAGTGCTAATACTCCAGTTTAAAATGTTCACACGATACATATTTGTTGGTTTAGTTATCAATTATCACTTGGTGGAGATGCAAATAATTTTAAAACATAAGAGAAATAGAATATAAGATACAGAAAGAGAAGAAAAAACATAATTAAAAGGAAAACATCTTATAACATTTCTAATAACAATCATAAAGTATAATAAACCTAAAACATAATTTGAGTTGGCCTCGCCTCACCCGAATCTTATTTACTCTGATGGCCCGCCCTTCCTTCGTTTATGATTTAATTTAGCAATAGACTTCTGTTCGCGCCACCGATTTAAGATGACTACTCTACTGCTGCCTTAAATTTTCCTAACTAATGTGATCGGAAAACTCTTTGTAGTTTTCCTTTGAATTTGAGGTTTTTATCCTCCTTGGCCAGCGCGTGACGCCTAGCCCTATGCTAACATTCGAGTGTTTCCGATTTTCATAATTTTCGCGGAAAATTTCTCACTGGTTGGTTAATTCCCTAAGATTTTCCGAGTCTACATTGTGTTTTGATTTTTGGTTCAGACTATTGGAAAAACAAGGTCTTATTTGGTGGTAACCCCTATTCATTGTAGCGTAGGCAGACTCTCGCAAACCAATGACAGAATTATATTCCTAGCATTCCTATCTTAGACTTTAATGTTCTGAACTCTCTATTATTATCCTAATAATAATTGGATGATTTGTATAGCGCCGTTTTTGTGAAAAATCACCTCAAGGGCGCTGTACAAATATTTCTTAACTAATTATATACAAACAGATACAGAAAAACATACTTACGTGGCAGATCGCTTCAGATGAACGCAGTTTTATTAGACAATTTATTTATAGAGATAATAATAATAATAATATTTGGACGATTTATATAGCGCCGTTTTTGTGAAAAATCACCTCAAGGGCGCTGTACAAATACTACTTGCTAGGGTTTATCTTACTATGTACATTTACAGAAATCATACTTAGCTGGTAGGGCACTCCAGATTAAAACTTAATTAAATTACAATGTTTTGGGCTGAGATGGTATGACTTGACTAATGATGGCTGCACGCACAGGACACATATAGTTCAAACCGGTTTCGTCCCCTCGTCAAACAACATTAGATACTTGCGATTTTTGAAATGGTTGAAAGGCCGTCCCCCGCATCAAAAGTTCAGAAGTAACTACGCTTACAATCAGCAGTTATCTCTGTCCAATCGATAGTTACAAATTATAAATATATGTAAACAATATGAGTTTTTATAATCCACAATACTCTAGTTTTCCCAGAAAATTGTGGATCTGACATCTTCAACACAGGTCGTGAATCTGTGTCAAATATCCAGAAATCTTACATACGAATATAAATAAAGAATGATAATACGATATACATAACAGATTATGTTTTGGTTTGGTTGACAGATTTATTTAATGAGACCCTGACTCATCTCATGTAGTTTGATTTTTACTGTAAATTGATTTTGTTTGAGGAAAAAGGTAGGACTCCAAAAGTTCCAAAATTTGCAAAGCCCAAACCTTGGAAACCTAAATCGGAGATAAAATTAATTTTATGACATATCTCTGGAACGTTTCGTCGATGAATGATTATGCTTATTTTGATATTTTTATTATTGTTGGTTTTGTTTGTTCTTTCGAACTCATCAATATGTTCGAAGGATGTGGAGCGCCTTTTAATTGAATTTTTCCATGAAAACGGCGCTATAAAAATATTTATGTTTATATTTATATTTATGATGAGTGGGGTCTTCATTAAGATTCGATCACAACGATATCACTGTTGAATTTAGAGTCTCGGAAAGCTGCTGCCGCCAAAGTTATTTCATTATGCAACCAAGGAAATACCACACGTACATCAGGAAAGGGTAGCGAGTCCACTGCCCATCATGTCCCTTCGCCTCGCAGTAAAACGGGTAGGAAAGCCAATGACCAATAATCGTTCCCATCTATCAAACCCTACTGTGAAAACGTCCCCTCGCTATTGAACATCGCCAAAGGTAGGCATCGATCCATGACACCTTGGTATGTGAGTCCCCTCAAACAATCCCAAAATGCCGACGCTATTCTGGCAAAATAACTCACCAGCGCCAGGATGGTAAGCGAACCAGGTCCATCCTCTACACCAACGGGTACCCCTAACATCCAAAGTCCGGTTCTTTGTCCACGAGGGATAATTAAGCGAAGCCAGATTGGCATATTGTTCCCTTCTCCCACATCTCTACGTGATAGGAAGCCTCAGGCAGTCCACTCGATTCACCCCTTAACCAGCGCACGCGGGATCCAAGGTGAAGGTCAATAATATGACGTGCTGAGGTTGTTGATTATGAATTCAATCAATAAAAGACAATTATACAGGTAAGTATCTACTGGAAATTATTATAAATACCTAAATGTATTTATGTAAAAATAGGTATTTTTGAATATTTAAAAGTTGAGTACTGGTATTGAGTGAAGGTAATTGAACTATCTATAGTACTCGTTTAAATATAATTCAATATGAAAAGAGACGTTTTCGTAAAATATTTAATAAAGTTAGATGTACTCGCTCGGGTACCTTAAAATGTATTTGCATACCGATAAATGATTAGAACGTCTTTGGTCAAGTATACAAAACATTTATCTAATCTAAAGTCTCTAACGTAATTAGATTTTTGTACTGTACTTGTACTTGTGGTTAATGTACTTGTTAGAAAATTAATAAAAACTTACCATACTTCTTAGTGCATACCCAAAATATATTAGTTTAAATTCACAAACAAAACCCGCAAAACATTGACTACCACTCTCACGTATTTTTAGCATGCAAAAACACCATGCAATCCCCAGACGGTCTACCATCTAAAATGCGACTTTCACTCTCCTCTTCTAAAACGCGGTCCCCTTTCTCTGCCTATCTAAAACCAACTACTCTCACTGCTTTCCCAAGACCGACCCTCCTCTCTCGTCTCTCAAAACCGACGCCCTTATCTCGCTTCCTAAGACCGACCATCCCGTTGTTTCTCGCGCAGGTCCGTACTAGGTATCCTCCACCAACTTAAACAAACTTATAATTCTTTGAAATTATCTCCTTTAAACCAACTATTGTGAGTAGGATATTTACTCACTGTTTGATCCAATTATCGAAACAGCATAGGTACCGTTCCTGCCAGTAGTGTGAGTGCCAAACGTGCCTTTTGCTCGGTTTAGAAATCCATTTAGGTAATAATAATAACAATAACAAATGGACCACTTCCACTGCCCGTCTCCGCGAGGAAATCACCTCAAGGACGCTTCACAATATAATTTATCCTTAGACTATATCTAATAATTTACATATTAGATTTATTACTAATGGCTTACAGCTTAGATTAATAACTAGAAATTACCTAATTCAGACTTATAATTAGTGATTTACATATAAGAGTTATATAGATAACGACTTACAACTTGGACCTGTAGCTAGTAACTTCCACCTAGGTAAGCTCAATTTCATAATCGAAGTCATCCAGACTATACCTGTATCTTACTTCATTCCTCACAAAACCGTAAATCTGAATGCAGAATAAAAGACTGCTTCCCAGTGGCGCTGGACACCGAATCGCATTAAAGTTTGAACTACTTACTCATGTAAGTTTTTGATATTTCCTCGCATACAAAAATGCGCGAAAATATTAATAAAACAACAGACACTGGGTCCTTAATCTGCATCTGGATATATTATTAAAACAACCGCCCAACTGCTTCATACTAATTTCGTCACTAACTTGATAATTTATTGTCTCCAGTCCTAAGGATAGGTATAATGTTCCAACTCACTTTTAAAATCGATAATTAATTCCTGATTCTTAGAGATGTCACATTATTTAATTCTTCAACGTGCCTTGGTATCTTCATTATTTCAACACCTTGTTTTAAACGTTATACAGAATTTATCACCCTCTCATAAAAGATCAATTCTTGTCCTCATACCATCATTACTTTGATCATTTTCTACCTGCAGCCTAGGGTCCATTAGTAGAGTGTCACTATAATCAATCCAAGACACTCCAGATCTCTAACATTATTTCCTAGTTCGAAACAAACCGCGCACATCTCTTAACGCATCTCAGGATTTCTAATCATTTTAACTCTTCCCGATTTCAGGAGCGTCTCCTAGACTTAGACACGGGTCGTTCAAAGAATCCTTGTTTCAATTCAATTAATATGCTTGTAAATCATTATATTTACCCAAAATGGTAATCTAGACAATGTTCCTATCTGATTCCCCTTTTCCAAATACGTAATTCACGCCGAAATTGTACGATTTTTAAAAACTTATTGACCCCTCAATCCGAATATTATTAAATAATATTTATTTTTATTGTTTTATTTTTCTATTCTATTCACTTTGATGTTTGAATAAATTCGATTTTATCAATCCTATCTCAACCGAATTATTTCAATTTGAATATTTTTCCATCGCCGAGTTCATCCCACTTGCCATCACTGGAATATTTCTGGGTCCTTTATGTTGTAACCCAGTGTGTAATATACCCATATATTGTATCAAGTGTTCGTTTCTGTAGAATCCTGTTATCTTCGATTTTAATATGTTTGTTTAGGATCTAAATTGCATGACTTATTTCCGTAAGAAGGAACAAAAGTGACAATTCACAAGTTCTAATTCATTATTAAGAAATGTGTTTACAATAAATTCTCCCTCTATGAGCTCTATGAAGCTCTGGTATTTTCTTTCAGCGACCCAGAAATAGTTCTAAAATGTGCTGCGCACCCTTATTTTTCGAGAATCCAAATTTACATGAATTATTTTAAAGTATTGAAAGTAAGATTTTCCTGCTAAAACTCGAATCCATCACAATATATAGAAAGAGAAGAAAAACATAAAGCAACTTACAGTATTTCTAATAATACAACTATTTTTATGACGTGATGGAATATGGCTAAATTGCTTTTTTAAATATGCGAGACTATTAATAATTATGTATATATCGCCACATTCTATATCATTGTACAATCTACACTTTCGAGGCTCTTTGCAGAAACAGGCGGCCCGTTTGATAGATTCCCCCATTTAACAAACGTATTGCAATATTTAGAGAACAGGCGTTAGGTGGAAATGCTGTCCTTGTTCCACTGGTATTTCAATGGAAGATGCTCTGGGGGGCCTAGCGTCATTGATCCCTTCGGTACCGGTGCATAGTCGCGAAACACGTCAAACATGTGCCCGACATTTGTACATGGCGAATATTTGTCTCATGAGAATGGGTCGTTTCTATGGCCTTGTTGAGTTCAACAGCACGGCTATGGAACGATTTGCCGGCCTCTGTGTTTCCTCCCTCCTACAACATGAGTATCGTCATGACCCATGTTACTCCTTCCTCTCCTCAAAAAGACCTTTCGCACAGCATCCTCAAAGATTACGTAGGCTTTGAGGGAAATTGTTTTCTTCAGGGCCTCTTGTATGGAGTTAATGTTAAAAAAAAATATTTCATTGTAAGTGTTTGGTTTTACAAGAAGAATCTTATAAATTGAAAAAAACTTTTTACACGAATAATCTTATAAATTGTAAAAAGGAAAAATCTTTAACAACTTTTCAAAAAAAAATCGTGAACCCCTAGTAGACCCCCAAAAAGTTACATTGATTTTTTTAATACTCCGCGAGAATAAAACATTGACCAAATAATCTAAATGAGAAGAAGAAAACATTAAACTTCTCAATTAGATACATTGATACATACCTATACACTATACAAGTATATGGTACTTACTCCATATAAATTCAGATCAGTGATACGTGAATAGGTAAGGAAATTAAACATATCATTGATACAGGTCATTAGTACGGGAAACACCGAGCTATCCTAATCCCGAATACGGTACCCGAGGTCTGTCTACCTGCGGCTAATGTACGAACGCTTTAAATTCCGGGAATTTTGCAGTCGCCAGACGAAGCGAACAGTTAAGGGAATTAACTCGGTCGGCAACAGCGAACTAATTAAAAGCCACCGAACCACAGTTCGGATTTCACGAAGGAACCCGAAGAAGAGTTTGGATATGATTAAAAAGGCAGATTTTGGCCAAAGCAAAATCAGTGGACAGAGACGAGTCAGTGGAGACCGTCGAGCCAGTCGTGGTAGGCGAGACTTCCGTCTCCTACAAAGCAAGCGGGCCGCTTGCCTCCCCAGCATGAAACGCTGTGAGAAGAAATACCGACCGACTCGGCAGGAACCGCTGAACCCCAACGACCACCGTTCAAGTGCAGTCGATTGCCTTTCACCTCCCGCCCTCCGGCGCCGTGATCCCATCAAAGCGTATACCCACAGCCGTAAGAATCATCACCAGACGGCAATTATCCTCTTGAACCGTCTGAAATCGGACGTCAAGCGGAAGCCGAACTGAGTGTCCGCCCGGAGCCAAAACCTCCCCCTACCGGAAGTACCTTCCTGTTCTCCGAGACTTCCAACCCCAACATCGAGACGAGTGGTAATCTCCCCACTGGCCCGTGTGCAGATTCCCCGCAGAAACAGTTCGTGTAATTAAGTGAACCCCATAATGCCTACCAATTAGGAATGTGTTTTACATTGAGAATTAATAAAAAAACTTGACACTCAACTAAGTTACCAGTTTTCTAATGAACCCCAATGATTTCATCATGTCATCATCAATAAAATTAGTATACCACTGTTTTAACAATCGCGTACAAAAAGTATTTCGTATGAACTTTGTCAATAATGAAACCACAAAGTAATTATGCATTTATTGAAGAAAACATCATCAATAATTCGTAATGTTTCGTTAAATAACATGTTAGTCATTCATAATGTCTGGTTAAATATCACGTTTGTCATTTTTCAAACGTCTGTCGTGTTAGACTCAAGAGCTATGGACATTTACAAAGTTCTCCGTCCTCTACATTGCCTAACACTCCTCTTGGCAATGACTTCGTATATAGAAAGCAAAAATGAGAATGGGATAAAGGAATACAAAATTAGTTTTATTCTTTCGATCATTACTTTTCTATTTCCTTTTGGATCAACAATTTTCACAATGCTTGGTTATAATACTCTGGTGCGAACTCCAGAAGAATGGATGTCTTTTTTAAATCAAGCATTCGTCGCACATCAGTTGGTTTACATTGTCATTTCTTTATCAAATAACATATTGTATTTCCATTATTTTGATTTTATTAATCGTCTTCACTCATCTGACAGAAAACTAAAAGCTTTACATATAAAAGCTAATGATAGATTTTCATACTTAATGTTGTTCACGGTTGTCGTTTATGAATATTTGCTTTTCATTGGAAATATCATGGCAGTTGTTTACTTCAAACGCAATTTTTTAACAATCATTCCAATTTACACGGGTCACTTAAAAAACATCACATTTATACAAGTTTATTCTTCTGTATTCCTTTTATACTATAGATTTAAATTAATTAATGGCAGATTGTCGATTATCAAACACCTGTATCCTGAATCATCCAGACATTTTCAGTTGGTTCTTGCTCAAGAAATAAGGGATCTGTGCAAAATTCACGACGTACTTTTTGTTCTTCGTGGTATTATTTGTAAAGCCTTTCAGATTCAAGTTGTGAGTTCGATTCTTAGTTTGATGTTATACTGTTTAGTTCTCATCAATGAGACATCCGAAAAGAGTCGATCTTTTGACAATAGGACTTACCTCGTGATGTGTCTTAATGCGACTTGTTGCAGTTTTTTCCTTTTCTTTTTGACGCTCGCTTGCACAAAATGTCTAAACGAGGTGGATATAATATTTTTTCATGGTTATTCTAAAAATTGGTAAAAGTTTTAAATCTTTGCGAAATTATTCATCCTTCCCATTTCAGGAACGAAAGGCATCTCTTCTAATATCGTATTTGGCTGAAGAGGAGTATTCGAAGGACACTGGAGATTATGTAAAAGAAACCATAATGTATTAATAAAGCGATATATATATACATATCTATATTTTTAAGCTGAAGAAATACATGTTGAAGACTATTTTTTTACAGTTTCATAAAAAAAATATTAGGAATAGAAGGCTCCACTTCTATAAATACATTTTTGTGGTACGGGTGCAAAAAAATGTATTCCGTTCGTCTTTAGTTCCTCTATTGGCCACTAATATGTTGGTAAAACTGTGGATAAAGTTGATTACCCAACTTCGACGGAGTTTCTACACATTTTTTTCTCTCTGTCGGTTTGCATTTTTGTTAAAGTCAAAACTACATAACTTGAAAATAAAGTCGTTTGTTATACCAGAAATTCAATTTAAAATATTGTAATTTTTTTTTCATGACGTTTTCTGCATTTCAGTTAAGTATGACATTGTTCGATTTTCAGATTTTTTTAAAAACCATTCAAATGGCTTGCAGAAAACCAAGGTTTTTGCTCTTCGGTGCTATTTCCCTGGAACTGCCCCTGTGGTGCACGGTAGGCAATATGTTAATACATAACATACATATAATGAGCTAAAAAACTTTTTAAAAGGCTTTCAAATTTAATTAATTCCCTCTGATCTCAGATTCTCAGTACCCTCATCACGTATGCAGTCATATTGAACCAGTTTGAACAGAGTAAGTGTAACATATGAATGCATCGTATGAACAACATTTTCTTATAGGGAGACATTTATTGTTATTATTTTATTGTATTTATCATTCAACCTAAAATAATCGTAGTACATATGTTCTAATATAAGTTCAGTATAACCCTATTTTACGTTTTTTAAGGGACTGACAGAAAATGTAATTGGAGGGAAAATGTAAAAGGGGGTATTGAAAAAAAAGAACATTTAAATTTTATGTTTCTGAAAAAATAACGTTTTATTAAAAAACAACATTAATTTTAAATTTTTATTGAAATTTCATTTTATTTTTATTAAAAAAATCATGAATCTTAGTTTGTTGTATTTTTGTTATTTTTTTTTTGTTATGTAATTCTCTTTCAAGACTATATATAAACATTTAAAAGTGTCAACTTGAATATCACCAATGCTTGTAAAGTAGGTTTTTAAACCCTCGATGAACCTCATTGCTTCTTCTTTTGTTGGAATATCAACCTCTTCTTCATCGGACAGTTCTTCACCAGAAAAGTCTGCTGGTGTTAAATGACTTTCAACAATGTCATCAACTTCCACCAAGTCTGATGTCATAACTTTGGAGTCAAGGTTTACATAATCCTCCAGGAATTGGTCTGAAATTCTTTTCGATGTTTTACTCCCATCAAAGCGTCTAATGCAGTATGTTGCTTTTCAAATAAGATTGATGTCATAGAGGCTTTTTTATTTGCTGCATATTTTGTCGGCAATATCCTGACATTTTTGAAGCAGCGGGTTTTGCAGACTTCCCAATCACTAACGGGGGAAACTTCTCTCTGCCTTCTGAGTATGTAATCAAGAGAACAGTGAGACGAACCTTGCTTAATTTTCCTCCGTGACAGGCTTCACCTTGAAGCTGAAAGTCTTACGAGATAGAACGTTGAATGACAGCCCAGTCTCATCAGCATTGAAAATATCTCTGGGAGCGTGGTCTGCAATTAATGTAGGCTTCCATGTCTGTTTCCAATGTTTGTTTTCCAATGTCCAAATCAACACTTTGCGATTCTCCACAAATTGATCCGTAGACCACATTGTGCCTCTTCTTAAAACGATCTATCCATCCATTTGATGCAGTAAGTCCTTAAATATTTAGTCGATTCGTGATGCGCAGCGCCTTTTCACGAATGATTGTATCGCCGACGGGAATATTACTGCCCCGCGCACTGACGAACCATTCCTTTAAAATCTCCTACATTTTTTCTTCCCGGGTCCACATTAAATAACGCTGTTTTCAATAGATTCACGGTTTTTGATAATTGTGGGCAAAGTAGTAATGGGTATTCCTAAATTTTGGGTCAGCAAAACGCATGAGCCAACGTGTTTATTCACTTTTTCGAGAATGTTCTTTTTCTCTTGCACTGACAAAGCTTTCCTTTGGTTAGACATTATGTGTTTGAAAGAATGAGGACGTAAACATGAATAATAATCAAACCGAAAGCAATATGAAATATGACGCTCGCCGACCAATCACCGTGCATCGTTCTAAAGATACGGAGTTCGCCCACCAATCACCGTACGCCGTTCTAAAGACACGGAGTTTTCCCTCCAATCACCTTACGCCGTTCGAATGTCACGACTCAATTATTGTCAAGCGCGCGTAACTCGCATATTTTGAATATTTCGTACGTTTACGTCCTGCGATTTATCGCGGGAAAGAAAAACGTAAATGCTGGTATTAAATGTACTGAAATACCTCGGGACTGAAAAAAATACACGCAATTGCCGGAAACGTGAATTCCAGGCACGTAAATACGGGATTATACTGTATATTAATTACACAGCAAAATATTAGCAAAGTAAGTCACAATCTCTAATAAAAAAAATAAAGATTACAAAATTAATAATTACAGTTCACATGTTTCTTCATATCTTTCTTTAATTTAAACACATTTCTTCTTATTTTATATAGTTCGGCATTTTTTGGAAGTTTATAAAATACTTGCAAAATCTTCTACAGCGTTTTATTTGTTAGCAACTACTTCAGGTTTGGAGGAATTAGAAATACTACGCAAAATTTGTTTTTAAAATCAATACCAGAACTTTAGAACCTTAAAGTAGCTTGATAAATCCGTATAGCAATAATTGAAAATATTGGTCATGTTTCGTTTGGTATTGAATTTCCTCGTTTTTTTTAAAATAATTAACTAACTTTTGGTAGGTATGTTTAATATGCTATTTATTATTACGGTCTTTAATTTAACCCTTCAATTGAGTTTTTATTTTTGAGTTCATTATTTTTTGCATGTAAAATAGTTTTTTTGGGGTCTAGCGACTACTAAACTAGGCGCATGTTCATATTATTGATGAAAAATTTGTATCTTTCACAGCACAAAATGGGCATAAAGACTACCCAACAATCCAGCAGGCACAGAATCACACATTTCACTAACGTGGTTTTAAATGCATTTGTCCAATTCAAATAAAAGTTGTTTTGTTTATCTCTATTATTAGGGAAATATTGTAATTGTTATCATTGAAATGTTATATTTTATTATATCCTATTAAAAGTTTTCCAAAACACAATAACAGATTTATTTCAAGATCATAATTTCAAAAATGAAGTCTGTCAAAGTCACCCTCAGTACTAGAAAGCTTAGGTACTAACTAGACCCTACGGTTCAATAGCGAACACCATCAACGAAAAGGCTAACCTTTTAGGGAAAATGTTCATCAATGCGATTTCTATATGAAAAAGCTGAATATCCGGCATCGGGATATACTCCACGTCTTACGAGGGCTCGATGTTAATAAAGCTAGTGGATCTGGGGGAATACCTGTTCTGGTATTACACAGGTGAGCTGCAGAAATTGCTCCAATTTTGCTGGTCACTTGAGAGGCTCCATCGAAGTCAGAGTAAAGATAGCTCTCAGAAGCTGGGCGTATTGTACAGAGCCCGCAGATACTTTAATAGTACACAACTGTTGACCCAGTACAAATCGAAAGTGCACCCCACTGTACAATTTGGCAGCCACCTCTGGTCGGGAGCCCCAAAATATCGGAAAAACCCTTGACTTTGTGCAGAAACGGGCGGTCTGTTCGATAAATTCGCCGATCTTAACAAACGGATTGCAATCTTTGGAGCACAGACGTCAGATGGGAATGCTGTCCTTATTCTGTCGATATTTTAATGGATGATGCTCTGAGGACCTAGCATCATTGATCCCTTCGACACCGGTGCACAGTCAGGAAACACGCCAAACGCGCACCCAACGTTTGAATACGGTTGACATTTGTTATAAAAAAAATCATTGACTGGAGAATCGGGCGGTCCGTTTGATAGATTCCCCTATATTATCAAACGGATTAGTAGTCTGGGCTCCCTCGTGGCTGCCGGCTGCGTTTTATAGTCGCTCCTGGTTTATCTTGGAAATATTGGGAAGTTTTTAATGTTCCCGGTGTAAAAATAGCATAAAATAACCGCAATAATTTTTAGGTTACATTTATAAAAATTACATAATTTTAGTGCTGTCGTTTTGAGCTTAAATCAAGTTTATAATAATAAAATTCCAAATATTTCAAATATTTTGAGTTGAAATCTGCTTCGTTCTTCCGAATTAACGCATCGGACATCGGTCACATCTGGCGGTCGGTCGAACCCTTCCCACATGAAGGCCCTTACCACATGTTATAGTGAAGTGCCAAAAGTAAAAGAAACGGCTATTCGGGCTACGCTGGTTGTTAAAAAAATTGTATACAACCGGGAAGTGCGATGCTCTGCGACCTGCTGTGGACCGACCTGCTGTGGTCCGACCCCATCAAGGACACCGCCAGCTGGGGCGCGAACGAGCCTTTACCTTCGTCATTGAGATAGTGGCCAAGTTCCTCAACAAGCACGACTTTGACCTGATCTGCCAGGTGCATCAGGTGGTAGAGGACGGGTATGAGTTCTTTGCCAAGAAGCAACTGGTCACCCATTTCTCGGCGCCCAACTACTGCGGGGAATACGATAACGCAGCAGCAATGATGTCAATGGACGATATGCTGAAGTGCTCCTTCCGGATCCTGAAGCCGGCCTACAAGCGCCACCTGGCGTACGTGCAGACCAACACCAATCCGTCCCGTCACGCCGCCCAGGGGCGGCACCAAGGCAAAGAAGATTTTGAGGACCCTATGGATCAATTCCCCCGGCCACCATCCTCCCCCGCCGCTCCACCCTTTTAAGAGTATTCTGTTTTATTTATCCTAAAAAATATGGATAATAATTCTTTGTCTTATTCTTGAATATAATGGAAATAATCACTCTATCATTTGTATTAGCGTCTTGCAATATATCGTAAGGAATAAATACAGTTAGCTTTTTTTTTTCAATTTAACATTAAATTTAGTTCTGATAATTTAAATCTCTTTATATGATCTATAAATAATGTGTAATGATAGCTTGTCCAAAAAGAGAAAATAAATGTAAATTTTTTTTTCGTAGAATAGACATAATATAAGAATAGGACGTAATATTTGTACAGCGCCCCTGAGGTGATTTTTCACAAAAGCGGCGCTATAGAAATGGTCCGATTATTATTATTATTATTACAAGATTGCTGCGCCGGTAAGGTAACGTAGCAGTAGCTAAAGGGGGTACATTGTGATTCGCAGTTTGGTGAACACTACTCTAAGGAACTGATTTTAAATACCAATAAAACATCAATAAAAAAACATTAAATTGAATAAGTCCAATATAATTGATTTTTATAACTTTTCCAATAGATGTATAATCATAATTTAGTTAAAAGATTGATATTCAATGTGTGCCGTCATTAATACTAAATGAATTAAAAATTGCTTTGTAAACACCATTTTTTTAATAAATACATCAACATATTTCGAAAGCGATGCTTTCCTCCTCAGAAATTACAGAATACTAAATAATAATGTCAAGTATAGACAAATGATAAACATATAACACAACAATGTTAATTAAAAAATTATTATAAAATATTAAATAACAATTTAATATTAGAAATATAAAAAAAATAAATTTAGAGATAGATATTTTTTTATGTTTTGATTATTAATATATTAAATTGACTATTAACACTTTTTCTAAATTTTAAAATTTGTCTAATTGTAAACTAACTTTGTTAACAAAGCTTCCATCACTGTGCATCCTGGTGAGAGAAGCTTCGCTTCCACAACCTTTTGATATTTATATATTAAATAGTGGTGTTAACAAAGTACGTCTTAATAATTATTTTATTTTTCTTAATACTACGTTACAGTAAAACATTGACTAAATATTTTAAAGGACACCAAGAAAATATTAAATGGACCAATCAGATACATGCCTATACGAGTACACCATACAACTATGTCGTCCTTACTTTTTTATAGATTCATCAATCATCTGATTGATGAAAAAAACAAATTTTACTGGGTAAACAGCGATTACGATTATTTATTAATGACAGCGATATAGGCATAAGTAAGGAAAGTAAATATATCATTAATAACTCGTATTGTTCGGTTAAATATCATGTTTGTCATTTTTCCAACGTCAGTCAGTGTTAGACTCAAGAACTATGGACATTTACAAAGTTCTCCGTCCTCTACATTGCCTAACACTCCTTTTGGCAATGGCTTCGTATATAGAAACCAAAAATGAGAACGGGATCAAGGAATATAAATACTGTTTTATTCTTTCGATCATTACTTTTCTATTTCCTTTTGGACAAACAATTTGGACAATGCTTGGTTATAATACCGTGGTGCAAATTCATGACGTATCGATGTCTTTTTTAAATCAAGCATTCGTCGCAAATCAATTGGTTTACTTTGTCATTTCTTTATCAAACAACATACTGTATATCCATTATTTTGATTTTATTAATCGTCTTCACTCATCTGACAGAAAACTAAAAGCCCTACATATAAAACCCAATGATGGATTTTCGTATGTAATGTTGTTCACGGTTGTTGTTTATGAATATTTGCTCTTCATTGGAAATATCATAGCAGTTTTTTATTTCAAACGAAATTTTTTAACAATCATTCCAATTTACACGGGTCACCTCAAGAACATTGTATTTATACAATTGTATTCTTCTGTATTCCTTTTATACTATAGATTCAAATTAATTAATGGCAGATTGTCGATTATCAAACACCTGTATCCTGAATCATCCACACATTTTAAGTTGGTTCTTGCTCATGAAATAAGGGATCTGTGCGAAATTCAGGACGTACTTTTTGGTCTTCGTGGTGTTATTTGTAAAGCCTTTCAGATTCAAGTTGTGAGTTCGATTCTTAGTTTGGTATTATACTGTTTAGTTCTCATCAATGAGACATCCAAAAAGATTCGATCTTTTGACAATGAGACTTACTTCGTGATGTGTCTTAATGCGACTTGTTGCAATTTTTTCCTTTTCCTTTTGACGCTCGCTTGCACAAAATGTCTGAACGAGGTGGATATAATATTTTTCATGCTTATTCTAAACAAATGGTTAAGTTTTAAATCTTTGCAAAATTATTTATCCTTACAATTTCAGGAACGAAAGGCGTCTCTTCTAATATCGTATTTGGCCGAAGAAGAGTATTCGAAGGACACTGGGGATTATGTAAAAGAAACCATACTGTATTAATAAAGTTATACATAAATCTATATTTTTAAGCCGAGAAATACATGCTCAAGACGATTTTTTAACAGTTTCATTAAAACATCTGAGGAATAGAAGGCTCCACTTCTATAAATACATTTTTGTGGTACAGGTGCAAAAAAACGTATTCCATTCGTCTTTAATTCCTCCATTGGCCAATAACATAAATATGTTTGTAAAACTGTGGATAAAGTTGACTACCCCGCTTCGACGGAGTTCCAACACTTTTTTTTCTCTGTCGG
>JAHDVE020009647.1:0-19062 GCA_022606495.2 Halesus radiatus | reverse complement strand
TCTCAAGTTGTTCATTTACTTCCTTCGGTGAAAAAAAAAATCAAGAAAATCACCGTGTTTTTTGACCTTTAGATGAGAACCTCCCCTTAACTTAAAAAAAACCTTCTTACTTGCCTCTTTTTCACAATTGTTACATCTGGTCGCAAGTACTAACATGTTTATGGCATTCATTAGACATTTTGTTAATCGAAGAATGAAAATACTATACACATGTTTTACTATATTTATGTATGCTAGATTACGAATTCCGTAAAATGTATTGAATAAAGTATTAATAAACGATAAATTAAAGACGGCCAAAAAAATAAAGCAAAAATCTTTCTCCAGATTATTGCTGTTTGTACAAATGTGAGCGTAAGCTTTCGAAATTACGTAAAGTTTTTCTAAAATGTTCCTTGATTTAGTCACTTTAAATTGTAATGGATGCTTTATCTTGTCAATAAAATTATTAGTGATAACAGTCTCTGGATAAATCGAGTGTGGCATTACCAACAATTTGGAAATTTCTTCGTTCAATGTGTACAGATTTAACCATGTCATATAGATGATTGATGACGCCATGAATTGAGCCATTGAAATCGTGCAGGATGGCCACCAAAGGGCAACAGCTGCAGGAAACCGATCATGCACTGGTAATGTCTTTGTAGCCACATAAGATAATCCTAATATAGAGATACAAAAAACAAACTGCAGGATCGATGCAACAAGGAACTTCATTTTCAGACGACGATAGTTTCTCCGATTTCCCATATTTATAAAATATATGCGTAATTTTTCATCCATCTCAAAATGAGATATTAAATAATCACGATGCAAATATTTCACTAAATGAATCAAAGTTATTGTGAGGAGTCCAAGGTAATTTTGAGCAAGTTCTGAATATTTGTATATTTTTCCCAATTTATCAAAGTATTTAAATTGGACAACCCGCACGATAGATAGATAATAAAGCGATAAAAACGAAACGGTCATAATGGAGTACGGAATACTCAAAAATATTTTGGGTTTGCCTGACTTCGCCGTTAATTTGAATGGATTCATTCCCATGATGCCTCCCAAGGTATGTACAGGAGAAATTGCATCGATTAGGGATTTCGACTTGAAGAAGGATTCGACAACATCCATCACTGCAACTTTAACTTTCTCGAGTTGCATTTCCTCTAAACAGGTACAGATACCATGTTGGAGAATGCAATCATAAACACAGTGAACACAATGCAGGCTTTTATAAATTATTACATTTTCTTCATTAGATGAGTATTTACACAGCTTTCAATAAAGTTTATTGAGATCCGAAGAACATACGTTTCTCATTATTATACGTTTATCTTGACACTAGTACAAGTTATTTGAAATAAGTGTCGTTTAATTTGTGTACCAGAATAATATAAATAATTGTGCTTTTTGATATTTATTTGCGATACAAAAAGTGGGTTATTAAGCAATGAGTCCTAATTAGATGATTTTCAGCTAAACAAAAGATTTTTAGTGCCTTCGTGGTTCGATACGTCAATGATAGTAACAGA
Organism: Halesus radiatus; assembly: GCA_022606495.2. Classification (NCBI taxonomy): domain Eukaryota; kingdom Metazoa; phylum Arthropoda; class Insecta; order Trichoptera; family Limnephilidae; genus Halesus; species Halesus radiatus. The sequence continues at coordinate 17,536 of JAHDVE020009647.1, read as the reverse complement.
AAGGAGTTTTGACATTTCTAAGTAGAAAGCGATGAAGAGATAACCGATGGAAGTGTATTGTAGGCGTGTCTTCGTGCCTGAAGTAAGGACATTTTTTTTTACTTCTGATAAAATTGATCATTCATTTTCAAAGATCGAATTTCTTCCTCATGCAGATATTTCTTTGGTTTCTCTGTGGCCAAGAAGTCGGGACATCTTAAATAATTTGGCGAAATCAGTATTGTTTCAAATCGGTTTAGGGTACACTTTTAGGGTGTATCCTATGTTCAGTGGTTAATAGACACCGATCAAAATATTCACGATACCGTATATTCACGAGATTTTGCTAGAAATTTTTCTCCATCTGAACAAAAATTTCAGAGGGTTTTTCACGCGTTCTTTCGCAAATCAGAATATGAAAACAACAGCATTTTGCAGTTAGATCTTATATATATAGAATCTTACTTTGTAGCCACAAAGTATAATTATAATTTTAACCCATAAATTTGTTTCTTCAGAAGATCTATATTTACTCCGTGGATTATTGTTTATTAAATTAACAACAATTAGTTTGTTTAAACCATAGTATTTAACGTTTAAATATCTACACGCTTCACAAGAAGAGCTCCCCTCATCTTGATAAACAAGATACCTAGTAAAAATAATGACAAATATAAATTTGTTTTGAACCACTTCAATTTAATATAATAGTAATAGACTGGTTTCGGAATACTCCTTTTTTGTTTGGAATGTATTATTATTAAACTAAGATACAAAATAATGATAGACATACATGAATATTTAGGTTTTGGAGTGGGAGCCAACTAAAGGGGAAGGATTAATTAAAGTGTAATTACAAAAACTTTCTGCAGTTAGCACAAAAAACTTGCCGGCCCACATCAAACCCAAGTTCTACAGATAACGCAAATATTTATTTTTTTCAATAACACCCATAATGGAGGCCTTGAGGTAAATAATATCCCTCAAGGACTATGTCATCTTTGGAAGTGCTAAGTGGGGGGTCTTTTAAAGGATAGGAAGGAGTGAACGTGGGTCTTGAAGAGACCCATCTTGTAGGAGGGAGGAAAAACAGAGGCCGGTAAATCATTCCACAGCCGAGCTGTTGAACACGAGAACGAGACATAGAAGCGACATGTTCTCATGTGACAAACGTCAACTGTGCACAAATCGCGCATTTGGCGTATTTCCAGACTGTGCACCGGTCCCAAAGAGATCAATGACGCTAGTTTTAATATCAAACTTAACGCCCGTTTCTGCAGACAATGGGTTTTTTCAGATATACACGCGCAGTTTCTGAGAGGCTAACTTTACTCCGGCCTTGATGGAGCCCCCATATCTGAGCTGGTCACTCAGGGTTACTCCAAGTATATCAATTGTGGGCTTGTTGGGAAGATTGCTTCCATTAAAATATTATAGATTGTCACTTCGAACCCTTTTAGACGTAATCAGACATGATTTATCTTAAATTCGACGAGGTTATTCTTACTCCAAAGGAAACCCTCTCGAAGTAACCGTCCATTCTCTGCTTCAAAGCATGCCACAGGTAAAATCTCAAAAAGCACTTAAGATGGGGATCATAAATTAAGCCACTCAGACATTTACAACATTTACGTTCTACATTGGAAAGACACCCTGTAATGTACCCCATAATCCCGAATATTCATTAATTCCTTGAACACTGCTAGTAGGTATGCATACCTAAGATATATTTTTTTTAAATAGTTTTCATCACGTTATATACATATTTTGATCAGATGATTAAGATTAAATATTTTTATTAACATACATAGTAAGTTGTATTCCAGAGATGAACAAAAAATTGAGTAGGTTCGTCGCATTTTTCACTTGGCTAGGTGACATCATGTTGTAAAGCTGATGTTAACATTCGTTTAATTCATGCATTATATCACACATAACTTAAGCATTGAGTCCATTTTCTCTTCAAATCAAAGAAACGACGCTGATGGCGTCACACTTTACAAGTTTAGTCAAATCACGAGACATTGGCACGCAGTGAAAGATATCCACTTCGCTAAGTGTGTTTTGTCAATATAAATTATTTGTGGCGGGGGTAACATGTTTGTATTAAAAATTAAGTTAGTTCTGGCTCACATCTTAATTTTTAGTTATAATCAAAGATAAAACTGTAAGAAGTCACTAAAGCCATTAATATGTATGCTCAACGTCATTAACATCTTCTCCGCCTTCTGTAAAGCGCTTATACCACTTATAAACACTTTTTTGAGACAAAGTAGACTCGCCGAATGCCACAATCAACATTTTAAGTGCGTTGGAGAACTTTATTCCATTTTTAACGCAAAATTTAATACATATTCTTTGATCCATTTTTTTCAAAAGTAAAACATCGAAGAACACACTAAAACATGACCCACTGATCCAAAATGGCTGATAATGCTAACATATGATAAATATATGTGTACGAACATAAGAAAAAAATATCGATAATCGAATGTACACAGCCCGCGAAAATTCAAAATTCACCTTTTCTTTTGAACACACCTCTTACATAGTTCATTAATATAATATGGTTAAGAAAGTGAAATAATTATGTATTTCTTTTAACTTAATAAATATATATGTACAAAATTTTGGATTATTATTAGATATTTATTTATGTCACTAGGTGGTAAAATGGTTTCATATCTTTAGGTCTGCTGGTAGCAAAAATACCAAAAGTCGTCAAACAAGAAACTTTAATCAAATAAAATTTGAAATACATACAATTTTCTTGACGACCTTAACAGTGCCTATATTCTGCAATACTTAATATAATTTGCAAACTTTTCCTTAGAATTGGCCAAGAGAACTTACTGTGGTTACCCCCAATTCTTAATCAATAGGATCATGTATGTTAATATTCCACTAATTATCTGAAATAAAAGGATTAGAGAAATAAGTCATAAATTATCGGTAAAAATATATTAAAAAAAAATTAAGATATCTACGAATTCGTGTTCTACACTGACCAAACCAAACAGTGGATCGCAAAAAATAAACAAAAAATCTAAATCTATGTAACAAAAACTTGTAAATGTAAATGACTTGGCTGGTATGAAAAATTGTCAGGAAATAGAAATTTAATTTAAGCATCATAATACTGACCATAAATAGAAGGGTATTATTTATGGGGAAAAGTCCTGCAGCAGAGATCTTTGGGGAATTGTGCAACATGTAGATCGACATTTGATGAAGCTGAAACCAAAAACAAAATGTGTAAACCAACGCTTGGGTCATGGCCGAAATAATAAATAATAAAATATTAATTATTTTTGTGTTTAATTCGTAGAATTATTTTTTTTTTATTTAATGTAAATCAAGTTTAATAATTTTATTATGAAGTATTTTTAGTTTTTTTATTATTGTGACAGCTGTTTTGGCGCTTAAGGCTATTTATAAATAAAAAAAACTAAAAATACTTGCAGAACTTAATAATAACATTATTAAATTTGATTTACATTCAATGTTTAAAGAAATAATAAAAAAAACCTCTCGACAAACTTGGTATGCCTGAACCATTGACGGATCTATGTTTTTGATGCATTAAAGTCGTACCTTGAAAGTGACGTTTTTGTCAGTTTCTGACACCATTAAATTATTGACGAGACGAACGGTCTCTTTTGCCTAGAAAACAGTATTTAGAAAGTAAATTTATCTCAATTTTTTTTTAATTCATTTATAAAATTTATCTCTATTTAATTAATTTTAGTGTAACATAATTATTTAAACGTGCCTCTTTTTCACAAATGTTGCATCCAATCGCTAGTACTAACATATTTATTATATTCATTAGACATTTTATTAATCGAAGACTGAGGATTAGAGAGAGGTTTTTGAATTTACTAGTTAAATTGAGAATACGGATTACATAAAATGTATTGAATAAAGTATTTAAAAACGAAAACGAAACGACAGCTAGAAGAATTAAACACAAATAATTTTCCAGATTATTGCTATTTGTACAAATGTGACCATAAGCTTCCGAAATAAGGTCGAGTTTTCTCAAAATGTTTTCTGTTTTTATCGTTTGTAAATGTGATGAATCCCTTATCTTGCCATCGTTCTTTTTTGAGATTATAGTCTCAGGGGAAGTCAACTGTGGCACTACCAACAACTTGGAAAGTTCTTCATTCAGCGTCCGCAGATTTAACCACGTAATATGGATGAATGATGACCCCATGAATTGAGTCATTGCAATCGTACAAGATGGCCAAAAAAGGATGACAATTGAAGGTAACCGATCAAATCCTGATAATGATTTTGTCGCGATAATAGATATCCATAATAAAGAGATACAAAAAACAACCTGTAAAACCGATACAAAATAGAACTTTAATTTCAGACGACGATAGTTTCTCTGACTTCCCAAATTTATAAAAATTTTGTCTAATAGTTCAGCAATCTCAAAATGAAGGGTTATAAAATTACGGTTTAAATATTTCATTAAGTTAATCAAATTTATCACGAGGAATCCAACATTAATTTGAGCTAGTTCAGAATACTTGTAATATTTTGAAAATGCCGATATGAACTTCGTCCTTTCAAAAAAGACGACGAGCGTGACTGAGTAGTAATAAATCGTCAACAACAAAACGTGTAATATGGAGAACGGAATGTTAAAAAGTATTTTGGGTTTGCCTGACTTCACCACGAATTTGAATGGATTCATTCCCATGATGGCTCCCAAGGTATGTACAGGAGATATTGCATCGATTATGGAATTCGACTTGAAGAAAAAATCGAAAATACTTTCCATCTTGGCAACTTAAGTTGTCTCTAGTTGCATTTGCTCTAGACAAATTACTATACCAATATCACCATGAAGCACTATCAAACCGGGCTTACAAGGTTTTAAAACAAAGGTATGTCATATTTGTTCGACTATCAATAGATTTCAATAAAATTCGTCGAGTACTTTCTGTTTCTTGTTGTGTCTATCCTAAATACATCTTAAAACTGGTAAAAAATATTTGAATTAGTTACGAGTCAATTGACGTATCGGAATATTTTTTTAAATTGTTATTTTTATCAAAGAGTATTCATAAACATTGACTAATAATTTAACTAAGTACGATAAAAAAAAAAGCAAAAAGTCCATTATTCCGGTGGTTCATTATGTGGGTGTGTGTGTGTTTTTTTTAATACCGATAGATAAATATTAATATAATATTTTCATGGCCTTAAAAAATATAGACAGATATAGACCTTTCATGTTTTGTTCATTATTTATATTTGCGAATATGTTGACATAACGACAAACCGAATAATAATTACAATAATTGATAAAGCTGACTTTATCATAATAGATAAGACCCACAAAATATTGGCTTATAAATTATGATGAAGTTTAAGTTCAACAAAAAATAAGAAAATAAGAAACAATCGATCTTTCCTGTTCATCATCATCATAATACAACTCTTGGATGGTCCTGTCTCTGTGAAACGCTCCACTTCGTCCGGTTTTCGTCTGTCTTCCTCCAGTACATCCAGAATGTGGTTTTTGTCTCCTCAACTTTCAGCAACTTCATATGTTTTTGGCGGTTGGTTGGTGTCAGATCGGACCTTCACGTGTTGAAAACTTTGCTAACCCCTCTTCACATCATTTTTGTATTTGAGGAGTAGGCTTTAATAAGGGTAACTTTCCAAAAAAAGATTTAAAAAAAACTTACAGTTTTTAAGTTAATGGAATATTATTTTAATATTTGTCTATCGGTATTAAAAAAAACACAGACACCCATAATGAGTGCCACCGAAATATATAAAATATTTAGTCAATCTTATTCTAGGATTTGTCCTCGAAGTTTGTAGTCCATGTCACAGATGGAATTTATGTGTGAGCGGAAAGACATTCCGGAGTCTATTATAATTCCTAAATTCCTTATTTCACCACATCTTTTCAGTTCTACGTTATCGAAATTGTATTGGAATATTAGGTGGTTAATGCTTCCATTACATCAATACAAATTACATTACTCAGAATTAATTACTTTTATTTATCGTCTGACACTAACTTTATCTAATAATATTTATGATGTATTTAGTAAAATATAAGCATGAAAGAAAAGCACTTAGTGGGAATTTTCATAAAAACGCAAGAGTGTTACATATCTATTGTTGAGTGTAGTGAAAATACATTATTACGAAAAAATTATTTTAGTTGACGCTATTGAGTGATATTTTTACCCAACTAAAACAAATAGAACAGATATTGAAGATGCGAAGTCTTACAAAATCTTCCTCCAAGTCGAATTCAATATTTGATGCCATGTCTCCTGTATTATTTTTAGGGGGTGTCTTGGGAATTACTCCATTTAAAATTAAAATCAATTCCAGCAAACCCAAAACAATTTTAAATGTTCCGTACTCGATTATAAATGCTGTGTTTTTGGTCATTTATTACTATGGCATCATATTCCTTATCTCATTAGGAAAAATCACTTTTGTTTTGAGAAATTCGCAAATTTTTATGTATTCTGAAATGTTTCAATTGTACGTTGGATCCTTCGTAGTAACTCTAATTCACGCACTGAAATATTATAATCGAGATTCTTTGGCAATCTATTTTGAGATTGCTGGACAATTCCATGATTTTTTTCCAAATCTGGGAAGTAAGAACAAGTATCGTCGCTTGAAAATAAAATTCTACATTGCATCGGTCCTGCAGTTTGTCTTTTGCATTTGCTTATTAGTATTTACTACTTTGGCTGCTCAATCACTACCAGATAACGAACTGTTACCGGTACTTATCGCAATGTTTTGGCCATCGTATACAATTGCCATGGCTCAATTTACGGTGTCATCTTTTATCTATGTAGCATGTTTAAATCTGCAGACGGTAAATGAAGAATTTTCAAATTTGCTCGCAGAGCCACGGTTAGGGACTGCAATCTCTAATATATATTATAGCAAGACAAAGCATTCGTTGCATTTACAAACTCGAAAACAAGGAAATATTTTAGAAAAACTGGACCTTATTTGGAAAGCTTACGCATGTATTTGTAAAAGTACCCAAAATTTGGACGATTATTTTTGCATAATTCTTCTTGCCCTCATTACGTTATCATTCATTAATACTTTATTCAATACGTTTTTCGCATTTTTCGTAATGAATTATGCCCATAAATCAAAATATGTGTATCAAATTTTCTTTCTCCGTTTAGTAAAATGTCTGATGAGTTGTATAAACATATTTTTATTAGCGATCTTATGCAACGTTTGTGAAAAAGAGGCAAGTTTCTTAAGTTATCTAAAGATACGTATCACACAGAAATCACAATTTTACATATTAACTTTACTGTGGAAAAACTGGGTTATAACAAAAACGATATTTCTCAGATACGCACAAAAGAAACATTTTACCAATATTTTACTAGAAATATAGGCAGAGTTCCGGCAGCACCGACACCCTAACCTATTTTAATTATATTTACTGAACCCTTTACAATATTTGTCATATAACTGTTGATAAATGTTTATTGTTTTATTATTCATCAATAAAATGAATAAAAATGGGGGGATGGCGCCTTGATCATCGAGGGCCGAGTTTTCCCTAAGAGGTTGGTCTTTCGGTAGCGGCATTCGCTAGTGAACCGTCTGGTCTGATAAGAGGTGGCAGACTAGATTTTTTCAAACTTACAAACTGGTGAATTTATAATCAGTGCCTAATCTAACGCCTTTAATATCCTATGGCCAATACTCACAGACACTTTGTCGAGGTTGATATTTTCGATGTTCCGTATTTTTGTAATAATTTATTTTTTTTGCAAATTATTACACATCGGATTATATGAGGCAAAAAATACACTAACATTGCCAAAATACGTACCATCAATGATAAATTATATAACAAATTAATTAAAAAGTACACTTTGTATTCAACACTTTATAAATATACATAGATGTTTAGATAGACAAGTTTCGAAAGCGATGATTTAAATGAAGAAATTACAAATTATATGTCTAAAGTATGCGATAAAAAAATGAAAATGTCTTTTGGTCTCAAATATGCTTTGACGGTCAAAATACACTCAAATACGCACTATTTACCATAAAGGCTCAAATATTCCAGTGCGTATATTCCGATGTCTAGTGATTATGATTAACAATCGATGTAAAAACTAATCTATTTACTTTTTAGGGTAAAGAAACTTCTCGTCTTGTCAATAATTTAATGGCTTTTGAAACTGATGAAAGCGTCATATTCAAGGTAGGATTTTAACTTCGGTATTTATGGAATCTAGTCCAAAAAAAATTCTGAAAACCCAAAAACATGTTTTTTTTTCTTTTTTCTATATACAATCTACTAATGCACCTCCTTGAAAGGTGGTTACAGAATCGGTGCGCTGGGTCTTTTTTGACTTAGTGAAAGCTAAATCACAAGTTCAAGGTTGCAAAGGTACCTACAGTTCTGTAGTTTGAGTTGTGGATCTAAGAAGTTGATCTCAACTTATATAAGGAAGAAGGAACAAAGCTATTACTTTCCATTTGACTTTGTTCTAATTCCCCGAGCATCGGTTTGATTCCCTTTTTTTCTCGACCATTGCAAATATCTTAGTTTTTTATTATATAGATATCCATTACTACATAAATATAGCGTCGTAACTGTATTTCTTATTTTGGGACAAGCCTGTCATTTCAGTAAGCCATGCCTTTGGAGGACGTTGTTCCATCTCCGCAATAGACAACCACCAACTGTATATTTTTCTCGAAGCTTATGTAATTGTCTAAAATATACTCTGTGTTGTATTGGTTGCAGCTTCATCAAATGTCAATCTACATGTTACACAATTCACCAAAGTTCTCTGCTGCAGGTCTTTTCCCCATAAACAACACTCTTCTCTTTGCGGTGAGTGAAATAATGTTTGAACGCAATTTATTTTTCGTTATTTTCGATCACTTATATTGTCAAAAACCTAAAAAAAAAACGATTTAAAAAAAAAATTGTATTCAGGAACTGATGGTGATAAAAGCTACCCATAGCATAATATATAATAACTTTCATTGCGAAATTCACTGTTACTACAACGTCTTATCTTTATTAATGCATTTGATATTTTGAGAAAATCAATTTCTGTTTTATAAACATTATTTATTCTATATATTTACCTAAAATACTAAAAATCATGTTTAAAAAAGAGTACAGTTCACTGTTACTACAACGTCTTATCTTTAGAAGTGTACCTTGAGGATTTTTATTGATATTAATAACTTAATAATTAATAATTTGAATAACTTATTGAAGCTTATAAACCTTACTCTAATATTTAATCATTAAAGAAGATAGTATTAACCATAAATGAAACACGAAACCGAAAAAAAACACAGAAAATAAAAAGGTATCAGTCGCATCTGAGAATCGAACCCAGGACCTCTGTCTTTCCGGGACAACCGCTCTACTGTCTGCGCTAATGAGACCAGATCAGTTTACGCCATCTTCATCGATATCATATCTCAACTTCAAAACTTGTCATTATTATGCTCCATTAAATCCCATATTATTGGCTGCTATCTTTAAGTTCTACCGAAATGTAGTTGCAAACTAGATAGTGTTTCAGATATACCTATCCCATTTTAATTTATATGGGACATCTATTGACTTTTCTACTAATAATATTGATATATATGTATATTTTTTTGTCTGTACTTGTCGTTATTTTTAGAAGGTAAATTGTTTATCCTGAAGAGGAGAGCTTTGGTACTGAAATAACAAGATATTTACATTTATTAAATACAGTGGTTTTAAACAAAATCATTATTATTGATTTAATGACATATAACAATGTTGCATTCCCACGAGTTATCAAATCAACTCATTTTGAGACTGTTAATTTTTGCCACATAGTATTAAGTATTACATAGTTATAAAGGAAAATTTGTAAATGAAAGTATAAAAACAAAAAAAGTATGTATGAACATTACGAAAATAAAGTGAATAATTATATAATCACTATAAAACCTATTTTCTCTTTTAGGTAATTGGTGCAATAACCACTTACATGACCATATTGTTCGAAAATAAGGGAGAAACAAATTTCTTTTGATAATTTCAAAAAAAGGTTTGCACACAAAATCCTTTTAGAAGACATTCGATATTATTTAATGCTGTCCATAAACATATGATTTCTGATAATTAACGTAATATTTTATTAAAAAGTTTTCAAACAGAGATTATTAATTAGTTTTATTCATGTTTTTCTCCGCATTAATTTATCTAACTGAAATTTTCTCATGATTGGAGAATACCTTTTGTTTTTTTTTTTTTAAAAAACCCTCAAAGAAACTGAATTTCAGTCAATTTTTTTACGTCAGTCGAAGGAAAATTTTAAAATCTCACAATTTTAATGAATAAAAATGGCATATAATTCAATTATTTATAAACCAATAAACGGATTAAATTTTGTTTATGAAAACGGTTTGCATAGTTACAACGAATGAATGAAGGGTCGATCTAAGACCGATCAAATTTTAACCCTATACTGAATGATTTTCTGTTAATTAAATTAAAAATGTATTTTGCAGACATAGCAATACACTTAACATAGAAAAAATAAATAAAAATTCTTCACTTTGAAAATACCAAAAGTAACATTTATTTTCATTTGTACGCCAAGGAGTGTTCTAATATTACATGTATAAAAAAATTAAAAAACCCAATCATGGACATTTTAAAATTGTATGTTATAAAGTAGATATCTATATTTTTTATTATTAATATTATTGAAATTCTTCAAAACAAAATCGAGGGCGTAATTTCGATTTTTTCCATACAGCCTAGCAAATGCTAGGCTGTGGGGAAAATACAAAAAAAAAATTTTCTTGCTACCCCATAAATTTTAGCCATATTTTGAGAATTACTTGATGTATTAATTATAGTAAGCTGGAGCCAGGTAACTTGTATATATTTTTTTAATCTCCCCGGCAATTTTTGTGAGCAATATTTAGTTTCTCATCCATTATAATGTCTAGACCTCCCATTTCGTAACTCTTTCTACATTTATTGAAGAGTTAAAAAAGAAAGACGTTTTTTCAGGAAAAGGGTAGAGTTTTACATTTTTGTACATTTAGATATACATTGTTTTGTGAGCACCAATTATTTAGAATCTCAATATTAAAGTGAAGAATTCGACAGTGGTTTGAATCAGTTATTTCTCTATATAATTTATCATCGTCGACGAGTAGCAAAACTTTGATACCTTTAAAGCCGTTGACTATGTCGTTTATAAAAAATAATAAATAAAACCGGACCAAGGTGACTACCTTGCGGTACGCCACTAGCAGCGGAAAACGATTTGGATATAAAATATTTTATTGAAAAAAAAAACAAATAACTAACAAGTAACTACTTAACCACTTTAAAATTTTTCCTCTGATTCCCAGGGAAGTGTCTGGATCAGTACTTATCTAATGTACTCTCCTAGTCTGCTGACCCAAACCAAATACCATAGCAATATACTAATACGCGCAGTTCTTTACATTTACCATACATTGAGATGGCAACACACTACACAGCGCCCTCTAGCGGCCCGGTCTATAGGCTGCCAGACTGTATTGGTGTTGTACAAAATATTTTATTTTTTTGTTAACAATTAGGACAACGCGTGACCAGTGAGGCTATAAATTTTAATAAAATCCTAAGAACATCCTTCAAAAATATATACAAACATGAGCAAAAAAGGAGTGAAATCATACGTAGGTCACGAAATACTTTTATTTTTTATTTCGGTTTCTATAATTTATTGACAATAACCGTAAATCTATTAAAACGTATGAAAAAAACTAATTCGTACAACTCGGACCTCTATAGGGCGTAGCATGTTGCCATCAAATGTCAAGAGCTGGAGGTTTTGTAATTTAAGAGTATTTGCCCAAACTGGTCATTATGTCTTAACGCATAAGGATGTAACTGATGTGTTAATTTGAGTTGTAATTATATAAAACGCCTTCCCACACGATTTTGCAATGTATTGATTTTTATAACTGTTATCGGTAAAAAAATTAAAAAGAAAATTAAAATAATTAAAGATGTAATGATATCGGACATCCAAACAGACTACCTACCTATAAGAATGAGACAGATATGCCTACATAATTACATTCGAAAGGAGCGTTACACGTATCAAGTGACGTGTTTCTGCGATTCAAATGAGGCATTTAATGACGTCACGGTTGCTGGAATTATACACCAGTGACGTCAATTAAACAATGAAAACGTCAAAAATGATATATTTTTACCAATTTCGATAATGTATGCAATTACGTCAATCATTGTTAACATATGTTAATCGTATCATTGAAAGAACTCATATAAATATAGATGTTTTTCTAATAAACGAGCATTGTGAAAAGTTATTCAGCCTTTATTGACCTGTATTCCTAACTCCTCTACAAAATTCCTACTGATACATTTGGTTGTCGATGTGTACCAGCGTTCCCTCCGAAATACAGCATTTTTTATTTAATTTTTTAATCCAGCATTATTTGTATGTTCCATACAGTAACATATGATACAAAATGCAGTGTAGGTTTAAATATAGACAACTTTTGGTGAAACTACACACACGGGTGGAAAGATGTGGAGGCAGAAATTCCATTCTTGGGCGACAGGTACTGGAGACTGGCCAGAATTGAGGCGATTCCTAGAGGTAGGACTCTCCATGGTTTGTAGCTCCAATGATGACGATGTTGAATATGATCAATTGTTTTTACTCATTCCTAACGACCACAAAAGTAATTACATAACAATATCATAATGTAATAAAAGAAATCATTTTTTAGTGGTCCTGCCCATTATGATAAAATAACAATTAAATGGTTTTTATGGCAGACATGTTAAAGTAATGAACAACACAACTGAGGCAGAATAACATCTAAAAGGGTTTTCGGGTAATAACGAAAATTCTGCGATATTAAACATTGATACAATTTTAATAACCATGACATAATTGAATATAGAAAAAAACGCAAGAAAACCTTAATATAATTTGTGCCAACGGAATAAAAACCACATTTGTTCTTAAATTTTTGTATTACATGTGATGTTTGTTTAAATACTTTGTTTAAACGATTGCCTAGTAATTAGATCAAATATTTATTTCCATTTTTAAGCAATTCATATACGCATTTAGTTCAGACGCAACGAGAAAAAGAAAGATATTAAAATGGAAAGACTTTTCGAATTCTTGTTTAAGTCGAATTCCATCATCGACGCAATATCTCCCATACGTTCTTTGGGAGGTATCATGAGAATAAATGCATTCAACTTGACGGTGACCTCTAGCAAACCCAAAACTGTTCTAAGCATTCCGTACTCCATCATAAGCGTTTTGTTGTTATCAATTTATTTTTATTCTTTCACAATCATTATTTATATTAAAAAAGATGGACCCAATAACAAGATACGGAAAAACGTTTAAATACACGGAACTGTCTGAAAATTTTGTTGGATTCCTCACAATAGCTTTGATTTACATAACTCAATATTTACAGCGTGATTTTTTAATGATTCATTTTGAGATTGCTGAAGAACTTCGCAAATTTTTTTACATATTTGGGAATTCAGATGAATTATAGTCGTCTGAAATTGAAGTTCTATATTGCATCTTTTCTGCAGTTTGTTTCGCGTGTCTTTTTATTAGGAGTATCAAATATGGCTACGAAAATATTACCCGAAGATGAACGGTTAACTTCACTTGCTTTAATTTTGTGGCCATCCTACACGATTGCAATGACCCAATTCATTGCGTCATCATTAATCCATATTACATGGTTAAATCTGCACATTCTGAATGATGAAATTTCCAAAATTCAGGAAATGCCTCAGTTTTCTGATGTGACCGTTATCTCAAATACGTTTTTTATCAAGATGCCCGACTCACTTAATTTACTTAAAATTAAATACCAAATATACGAAAAACGCGTCACTGTATGTATATGATACTCATTAATTGAATTCTGTTTTTAAAGTTCTTTAAGTAAATTTTATTTAATTAATTTGTGCTGTTTCATAATTAATTCATCTAAAAATAATATAGAGTATTTTTGCGCACGTTCCAGAGTGGAAGATACTCTCAGTATTGCCCTGGTGAAAGACCACCATTCAGAATTGAAACATAGAGGATGCCATAGTCTCACTGGCTCCAGACGGTTGGGAGCAGTTGGGACTCTTGTGCGGTATTCATATAAAAAAATCCATACCCTTTCCAAGAGTTTTCAAGACGGCATTACCGAAATGTTAGTTTTCATACGTGATACAGAAAGAGTCAACTATTTACGGCAGTATTGCCATCTCTAAAGAGCGTTTGTGCAATTAAATCCTAAAACAGATTAACAAAACTTTTTTCATCCCACTACCGTCCTCTGCTGAACTTTGCAGGAGTGCCAGAAGAGCAATAGTCTGCAGTCTGGGACGTCGGTATTCGATGGCAACGGATGGATTACGCTGATCTTCATATTATGATGCGTGGCGGGAGTTTCTTGCTCTCCCTAATTCCACTCAATTGGTTTGAACTGATATTGCAAGTAGACATTTGTCATTGATTACAGCTTCATCAGATGTCGATCTACATGGCACACAATTCCCCAAAGTTCTCCGCTGCAGGTCTTTTCCCCGTAAACAACACCCTACTCTTTATGGTGTGTATAATTAGGAGAATTTTGTATTTCTGTTGTTTCAAATTACTTGTCATTAGTAAATTATTCTAACTATTTTCTCAAATTTATTTTTTCAGATGATTAGTGCAATAACAACATACATGATCCTTTTGTTTCAATATAAGGAGAATTAATAGCTGAAATTAAGTTAATTTGGAGTTCAAAATGTTAATTATCAAAAAACAACTTTTACGATTACTATGGATTTTTCGCCCAGTCATATATTACGACAAAGACAACATTTTTGCTTGGTGTGATGGTAGAAGAACATTTGTCAGGATTTCGCTACACAGGAATGTTTGTCTTTCTTTTAGGAAAAAAAACTAAAATACGACGTCCTCGCTTCGCTTCTTTAGATTACCACTTCTCACACCTACAAACACACACACATACAAACACTCTTATACAATACAGACGTCATTCAGTAATTATTAAATGTACGTATCAGAACTAAAACATTACAAGGAAAATATATATTTAAAATCTGTAAATTGTTTCTCACTGTAGCGAGTGTACTGTTCTGTTTCCATAATAAACATTTTTAAAATTTCCAAAATTTGTTATTTTCTAAAAACAGTCAAATAATAAACTATTCTTTTTAACTATTTACCAAATATTTATTTCCAGACAAAAGAAACAGCTCGTCTTATTCTGTTGAAACTGATGAATATGTCATTTTAGGGAATGATTAAAAGTTCAGTATATAGTAGAAGATACCTTGAATATTTAATCACATTTTTTGATCAAAACAGAATTTTGTTTGCGATTTCGGCATCATCAAATGTTGACCTATATGTTGCAAATTTCCCCAAAGTTCGCTGCAGTAGACCTATCCCCCGTGAGCAACACACTTGTCTTTACGATGAGTATAATTCATTACATGTCAGCGTGTTTGCTCTTTCTTTCACATGTTTGGCAAATTTTTTTCCTTATGGGCAAATTGAAGTACGCTAAATAATGAATTTATCTTTCAAAAAAGTATTAAAGTTCCGCACAAACAAAAACGATGTAACGTTAAATACGAGTATAAAATAATAATTTTATGTAAACCGTCAAGGTTGTACCTTAAACCCCCAGTATTAATCAATATTATCAGTTGTGTACTAATATTACAAAATAAGTATTTAAAAAAAAAAATCATTTGCAGCAATGTTTTAACTTTTATTTGGATAGTATTCGTCAGAGGTGTAAATACATATAAAACTGAAATATATCACCTCTCATAAAAAGAAACAAAATTGACTGCCAAAAATTATAAAATAAGGAAATTGGGATGAAATAAATAAAAATAAAATCATTGTTTGCATGTCATGTACCATATACGGGACGTGTAGAACTCGCACAACAAAAATAGTTTAAATATTTAGGCACCGGCATACAGGGATGCTCGTCTATTGTGATATGCGAATCGCTTTGAGAAAGGTGTTTGGTACTTTGTTATGTTATGGATGTTATTGCTCCGAGCGTACTTGATTTATGGCACCAGTCAGTATGGTCGGTCGCAGTAGATAGCGGGGTGGTGACATCAGCGGTTGCTGGCTGCAGAAGACTTTCCTTGTCTGGTAGCGGCAGGTCGAGGCAGATCGACGTATCCAAGGAAAATATTGTTCGTTCCGCGGTTGGAGTAAAAAAGAGAGCACATACCACTGTGCATACCCTATTTATAGCACGAGCGACCGGACGCGCTGCCAAACATTATTTGTCGGTATTGGACAACACACGCAATACCGGCTCTCTGCTCAATATTTCAGGTGTTGCGCAACGCCGGCTCGGTATGGCACTTGTCGTGCAATAATTTATATTTGGTTATAAATAAATATGTTTATTTGCTTAAATTAATCTACTCTGTAGACGCGTTCGATACACCATGATCATTGGATTTATTACTTAGAAGGTATACTAAAAAAGTATATACTCGTATACAAGGTGTTAATAGAACTCCACTTTAAAAATAAATTTTAGTTTTTATCATTGTGACAGCTGTTTAGGAATTTAAAACCATTTTAAAACGACGAAAATCAAAAGAAAACATGAATATATGTATTTAAATATATGTATAAATATATATACTCGTATATGTAGATATATATTTTTTGTTTTCATCTAAATAAATAAAACATAAGACTGAATAAATTATTCATTGCCTGTTATTGAAAATTCGTAGAACTTTGAAAATAATCACATATCAAGGTTGATTGAATGATTGAAACTGTCTCCTCGTGACAAATGTTAAAATGTACGTTATTGCTCGAGCCATCGAGAAACTAAAGACGAGCAAGGAAATCTTCTGTTAGTAGCAAACTGAATTTGGTGATCACTATGGCCCTTTACATATTATGTCTCCCCGCTGTTACTAATTTCCGATTTTTCCACAGGGATTTTTGAATACGCTGAAATTGTTGACTACTTGAGCAATCCTCTCCACCCTTAGTCTTAAATATGCTAAGAATTATCCTTGGTTTCTTTATTCCCGAATTGACACAATATTACCATGTGTGTTGCAAAAGCGCCAATCACCTGAAAGAAAGGACAGAATTCTACATTTTTATCATGCTTTTAGTGTACAAATATTTGTCAAGGTTTCAAGGTGTTTTTGTATATGCCTTTCGAAAATAGTTTCGTGTTTTAATGTCCTGTATTCTTGACTATCGATATAAGAGCATCAAAAAAAATATGCTTTCGGAGTATTAATTGTTTTTATGTTTAATTCGTATTTTTTAAAAAATTTAATGTAAATCAAATTTAATAATGTTATTATTAAGTTCTGCAAGTATTTTTAGTTGTTATTATTGTAACGGCTGTTTCGGCGTTTAAGGCCATTTTCAAACTGACAGTTTAAACATTATTAAATTTGATTTACATTAAATTT
>JAHDVE020009646.1:0-75166 GCA_022606495.2 Halesus radiatus | reverse complement strand
CGAATCCGAAGGTCACGGGTTCAAATCTCGGCGTGCGCAAGTAAGTTTTATTTAATTAATATGTGCTGTTTCACAATTAATTACGTTAAAAATAATATATAGTATATTTGCGCACGTTCCAGAGTGGAAGATACTCTCAGTATCGCCCTGGTGAAAGACCACCATTCAGAATTGAAACGTTGCTTGAAATGGCTTTTAGCCGTGTTTGGCGACCAGATCTGAATAGCCAGGTATTTCCCATTTTCCCCACCTTCCTCTCCCTTCTCCTTCCCCTCCATAATACCTTCAGCCTCACAACATTCCCCAATTGGGAATTCCATAGTCTCACTGGCTCCAGACGGTTGGGAGCAGTTTGGGACTCTTGTGCGGTATTCATGTAAAAAAAAAAAAAAACAAATCTATTGAAGAAACTGTTAATATTATTATTATTTTTATCATCGACGAAGATAATATTAACAAAATATTAATGAAACAGAAAAGTCGAACCCAGATCCTCTAGTCTTGCCGCGATTGGCGTTTCTACCAATTGACCTATTGAGATCAAATTTTTTTGTCGATTTTTATCGATATCATTTTTCGATTTAAGAATTATCAATATTATCCTCAATTAATTCGCACATTTTTGGCTGCCATCTTTTTTGTGTGATTGCTTTTATTTTATGTAAGAAATAGTATGCATTTTTGACAAATTTATCTAATAACTTGTTTATTTTTGTTTCAGGTAATTCTAAAGCTACTATCAGAAATGAGGTTTAATCTAAAGGCGTGCGTTGGATACCCAACTCTGCAAGAGACGTTTGGTGGTATGTAAAAAAATGTTATGCCAACTCTCGAAAAGCTTCAAAACAGCGTCCAATCTTACCTTGGGCTCACAAATATATCGGATAAATTTTATTTTTAAAAAATATTTGCGTGTATTTTATTTGCTGTTGGCAATCGGTGTGTGTCGACGCGTTAACCATTTTAATATACTTTTCAAATATGTCTCCCGGAAATACCGCAGCAGAACCTCCGCGCGGGAAAACCAATTTCCGGTGGATCATTTTCAGGAAATACCCCCAAATACTTATGGCCCTATTTTCAATGCCAAGATACAGCTCGCTTCTGTGTCTCGCAGTGAGCGAGATGTTTATCTCATATAGTCTAAAGTAGGAAAGGTAATAAACATGTAGACAGTTCCCATTCTTATATTATGCGAAGCTGAATAAAGCGTAGCTAGAGACAACTGCATTTTATACATTCATTATATTTGACTCTCAGAACAGCGGACAGCACTTGGTTTTACGTACCTACTTCATTCTCGACGCATTTCCCATTGAAAACATAGATTAAATTAAGCTTTTTTTATTGCCATTTTCCACCGAATGCTATAGTTTAATTTTTACACTCGAAAGTTATCTAGAGAGAAAAACACATATTTGATTTTTATTATATTTTTTTCTAATTCCTCGTTATGAATAAACACCCGCTAAACTGCCCGAGCAGTTTGTTAGCTGGATAAGTTAACAATTCTATAACTAAGGCTAATTTAACAATTGACATATTTGGCATATCAATGTTGAAACATTATATACGCTCGATATTATCATTATTATCTACTTATTATTACTTACTTACTACTATTTACTTCTTATTACTTTCTGATTACTACTTATTACTATTTACTTATAATTATATTTTTTTACCTACATTTTATTATTTACTTAATACTATTTACATAATTTTATTTTTTTATCTACTTATTATTATTTTTTATCTACTTATTATTATTTACCTATTTTTATTTTTATTTAAATATTATTTACCTATTTTTATCATTATTATGTACTTATTATTATATACCTATTAATATTTACATAATATTTAATGTGTATTATTATATGCTTATTAATATTTACTTATTATTATTATTTACCTATTATTATTATTTAACAATTATAATCTAAATTTTAATTTTTATTGTATATCTACTACTAATATTTACTTACTAATATTTACTTATTAATATTACTATTATTTACTTATTAATATTTACTATCATTTACTTATTAATATTTACTATCATTTACTTATTAATATTTACCACTCTTTATTCATGTATTATTATTTACTTATTAGTATTTACTGATCATTATTAAATTGTAAAGCCGCTCATCTCAACACAGGCCTGTCCTAGGGAAATGAGTGTCTTATGCTTTTGTTGTCATATTTATATTTGATGAAATTAAATAAAAAAATTTAAAAAATAATAATGTTGCAGTATCAGCATGCATTAGTACGGTTTTTTTCATCGAGCAGAGCTAGGTTATTTAAAACTACTTAACTCAATAATAAAAGTGTCAAATTATGTTGTTTCTTTTTATGTTATCTATTATAGTATATATTTACCTTTTCATTATTATTAGTAAATGTCCATGTAAAACATGTAATGGGCGTAATTAAATAAATAACGATACACTACAATACAATATGAGCTATAAGAATAATTATACTTGAAGTATCCACAGACTATATACTAAGATAGTACTCAAGTAAAGTAATTGCAATGCAAAGATATGACATAGGCATTCTTATCAAAATATTATAAATGTTTCTAATTTTGAAACTGTCAATTCATGGTGGAATTCCATATTAAAATGAATTCTTTTTGATTAAAAAACTTTTGTAACTTTTTTCCACTTATTTATTTTATTTTCGACCGGACCGATTTCACCCTATCACGGGCATCCTCAGACTGGTACAATGAATACTAAATCTATGGTATATAAAGCATGGATGTCTGGAGTGAGTTCCCTGCTTTTCTAATATTGTTTTTATTGTTTGAAATTTATTTTATTGCTGACGGTAATAAAATAATAAAATATTATATTTAAATATTTTTAAAAACCCAACTAGGGGACAAAACTGCTATAAAAGTTCATCTTAGCAAACAAGACGGAAATCACAGGGAAATAACCAAACTAGAAAGAACCATGTGTTCAAATAAAAGCTGACGAATGACTTTATATAATTTAAAAAAACCCCATAGATTCAGTAAATAAGCACAATGTAATCCGTCTCCCAGAGGGTAATAAACCATCCCGAAAGTAGTTTTTAAAAACACAATAAACAGTACCGTCAGCAATAAAATAAATTTCAAACAATAAAAACATTATTAGAAAAGCAGGGAACTCACTACCGACATCCATGCTATATATACCATAGATTTAGTATTCATTGTACCAGTCTGAGGATGCCCGTGATAGAGTGAAACCGGTCCGGTCGAAAATAAATAAGTGGAAAAAAATTACAAAGGTTTTTTAATCAAAAAGAATTCATTTTTATATTATAAATGTTTAAATATTTTAAGTAGATTGGATGAAAATGCGTAAAGTATAAATATATTCTATTAACAAATAACACCAAAAATCAACCAATAATCAATGCTAGATCTACACGCGGATGATGCTCGAAAATTTGGTGTTTTTACGCTTCTTCAGCCTTTCGTTCAAACCAAGAGGAAAACAAATATTTATTGATAACTGATACAAGACGCGTTAAACGTGAAACAAACTTCAATAAATGACTAAAGGCCTTCCCTCTTCACAATATACGTTGTCCTTACAGGATTCCACTCCAAGTGTAACATTTTTTGTTCATTCGAAAGATAACGTTAGCCGTATCAAAAAGCAGTCATTCCCTCGATGGGAATGTAGGCTCCGTACCAAATAATAAATCATTTCCTACCCCGCGGAGTATATTTATGTGACGCCTGTCCCCTCTCTGCTCCCGCCCCCCCTCAGCCCCGCCCCACCCCCTCGGACCAAGATGAATGATTTTCAATCCGTGAGTGGGGATTGTAATGTAATGTCAACCTCTCTCATATTACGAAATTTCGCTGTGCGGTCAGAATCGTGACGCTCTGTCTTTAATTATTGTTTTTAGCGACATTTCGTGAAACTATTCTGAACTGCTTTACTGAGTAATATTATATGGTAGTTTGCGTATTTTTTTCAACTAATCTTGAAATATGTATTATGTTTGCATTGTTGCATGTTTAAAAATAGTAAATTCATCTTTTTTTCTATTCCCAGCAATCCTCTCCAGGTTGGGAGAGAAGTTTCCCGTTTTCCATAAAGCGCTATCTTGGTCTGCTAAAGGCTTGCTGCCTGGTGTCTTGGACTTTTGCATCGTTTTAATGGCTCTGTCCTCTTCTGGTTATGATTAGAAGATGATTCAAGGGGCATTTTTTTTTCTTTTCCACTTCATTCCAGAGTGGATAGATGCTCTCAGTGAGATTCTATCCTATCCTGGTGAGATTCTGCTATTCCTGAGCAATCCGTTTGTTGAATTGACTTTACCTATTCTAAAACTATCTCCATCACTTTCGTAACACTTAAACCGGGATGCCATAATACCGCTTGTTCCGGGCAGCAAATCTTTTTTAGTGTATTGTTTGAATAACATCTAAAAAATTATAAACCAATGTTAGTTTTAATGAATGAATTAAAAAAAATACTTTTAATTCACCACTTTAGTAATATACAAAGGGACGAATGTATTTTGATAGATAGTTATCAATCACACCGTTTTAGGCAGAAAAGATTCTCTTCTATTATTCCGATTTCTGACATGGCCCGACTCAAGTATTTTATTCAGTCGGTCGTGCCATGTCTTCCTCGGCCGTCCCCGGCTCCTTCTTCCATTCACATTCGCGTCATATATTATTCTTAGACTTCTTTCTTCGTTCATTCGCTCTACATGCCTAACCCATCTAAGCGTCCCTTTGTATATTAATAAAGTGGTGAATGCAAAGTAATTTTTTAATTCATTCATTAATAATGACGCTACGAAGTGAATACCAATATTTTGAAGAGATTGCAATGTTAGTATTTTATACAAATTATTATACCTATTTAAAACATTTTGAAACTTAGTTCCAAAGCTTTAGAACCTTTGCAATAAATAACATTGAGATAATAATCATGATAGTATTCAATTACTGCGTACGTACGCTAGTGAGATTACTTTGCAATTAAATTGTATAAGGGTAACAGAGATAACCGTCGCGTCGGTAAACACTGGAACATGCTGTATCGCTATATCCTCGAGAGGCTGCGAATCGCAAATTATTATGTTTACTCAGGTTTATCATGTTCTCCGGGTACTTATCTAGTCAATTTGCATTCCGGTGGGTTATTTACGTTGATCTGAGATTCTAAGATTGTACGTTAATGTTTTATGATAGATTATTCTATACGACTTCGAGTTTCTTTTGGATTTAGCAGATTTATGATTGTATTTGCAGTTTGTGTTATCCGGTTACTTGCGAATCTATATATTCATTCTACTGAATTCTTTCATTACGCTGAATAATTTGGAAATTCAAATATTATGTAAGAGCTAAAAGTTTGTCCATTTTTAAACGATGTGAAAAGCCAGTTTAAAATCCCCTCGAGTCCTTTCTGTTCCCGATGGGGAACAAGTAAGTAGATATCAGTATCATTCCGAAAGGGTACAAGAAGAATAACAAGACTCTACTGCCATCTAGTTACTTGTTCCCCATCGGTAACAAAAAGGACTAGAGGGGTTTACAAGTAGTCCGATAACAATAATTAATATTTTATTTTCACAGAAAATCGTTCAGTACAATTTCGAATGGAGTCCATGTTCAATATTTCTGCATAATTATATCATACATTGACTTTTTTTGTACAGCTACGTGAGTCCTTTCATTTCTTCCCTTCGTACTTATGGTTGCAGCCTTTAAGCAAGGGTCCCCAGTCCTCAGCCAAAAGGTGGTTGTGTCACAGTGTACACGATCATTCCCATCCACGTCTCTAGGGTTGCAATTCCACAAAGAGCCCCGATAAAGTGACGCCACTCGTTAATTTCCACTGAATTTACGTGGTAACCCGAGGCCGAGGCCGCCGGTACACGCGCCGCAGCCTTATTCCGGTGCAAATGGGAAAAGTTTTAATTCATATTTCATACGGGCGTGTGTGTAAGTGAGTGCTTAATTCGGACCGGGTTTCAAACACTTTAGCTTATGCATTGAATTAACGCTGGCCTATTTCAGAACTAAAATTATGGCCTCGAAAAAATCCACAATTCCTATTTTTTATGCAAGCATAACCCATATATCCCAGAATGCCTTCGCTAAAAACCTTTTTATTTTATAATGAATATGCGCTATTTTTAATGGCTTCTTCAATGGATCATTAAATTAATTTACAGAAATCTGTACATGTATTTCTGAAAAATCACTAGTTAATCTTTGCAACTTTATAATATTTGAAAGAGGTATGAAAAACCTTCGTAACTAATCCATAATTAAAGCTTTTCACAAAATTTCATTCACTCGCAAACTATATTTTAACCCTTAATACGTTTACCTCCATCTTAACCTGCTCATTATTTGATTGATGTTTACCTTCGGTCCTGCAATTAATCATTTACCCGGACAAATTGTTTCTAGATGGAGATCATTGCAGTATCCACATTATATCTACTTTGTTCCCTTTAAGTCTGTCAATCTCTTTCAATCAATTCGGAGACATTCCCCCTTGCGTCATTAATCTCCGTCGTCTTTATTAACCGATAGTTTGTCGTCTTTCATTAGATACCGTGTATTTATCATTAAAAATATACGACGAAACATTATACTCGTACTTCTATTCATATGCTTGTAAATATAGATATATTAAATAGTTAATACTTTATGTGGACAATCTTTAAAGCGATTATTGAATCAAGATAAACAACTTAGCAATATATAATTTAAGGGTGCAGGTTCGAGTCCTGTCGGCGACATTTATCTTTGCTCGTAAAGGTTTTTTTTTCAATTTGGATGAGTGTTTCAGGCTAATAATTATTGTTTATAAAAATAATTGTTACCCTTTGCGCTATGCGCAAAAATCTTGTCTTAAGTTTTTAAGAACTTTAGTTTATCAATTAATAATATATAATTTCTTCATAAATTGGTAAGCACTCTGTGCCGTCATTATTAATAAATGAATTTAAAATTACCACCTTCTTAATATACATATATCAACATGTTTCGAAAGCGATGCTTTCTTCATCAGAAATATATAGAATACTAAAAAATAATCATTTCAAGTATAGACAAATGATAAACATAGAACAAAACAATGTAAGAATATACCAATTATTTATTTATTTATTTATTCACGCCTAGAAGGCTGTCACATGTTGATACATTTATCACATAGTTTTACAAAGGAGTACAATAATGTATACATAAAATGATAAATTAAAGAAGTATGTAGGTACAATATAACAGTATGTAGTTACAACGTAATTATCGCAATGAATATTAGTTTAACCTGTGGTTATATTATAACAGCAGGTTGTACAAAAGAGTATAAGAAGTAGTGCATAATATTATAACATAAGAATAAAAGAAGTGAGAAGGTAGATATACTATGTTAGTGGCTAGTTTCAGTGCAATAGGTGGGTAATAAAGGCAGTGGGTTTATAACTACCATGATGTTGTAAAATATGAACAGTTTACAATATACGTGTTTATAAAACAGCAAACCTTTATTATGCCTGATTAGATGTTTTCAGAAACGTAACATAATAAAAATAACAAAAAGGGATGCACATAAAAAAAAAAATAAGTTGCAGTAGATTTATAATAATAATAATCGGATGATTTTTATAGCGCCGTTTTTGTGAAAAATCACCTCAAGGGCGCTGTACAAATCTTACTTCCTATTCTTACATTATTGCTATATTACATCTATGACATTTTTCTTTTTTTTTGTGGACAGGCTATCATTACACATTATTTATAGACCATATAAAGAGATGCAGTTAAATTATCAAAACTAAATACGGCGTGGTCTAAGTTTTCATACATGTTAAATTGAAAAAAAAAGAAGCTAACTGTATTTATTCCTTATGATATATTGCAAGACGCTAATACAAATAATAGGAGTTATGTGAAGCGGCGGGTGAGGACGGGGGCCGGGGGGACTGATCCATTGGGCCCTTCTTCTTTGCCTTTATTGGTGACGCCCCTGGGCGGCGGCGTGACGGGACGCTTGGTGTTGGTCTGCCCGAACGCCAGGTGGCGCTTGTCGGCCGGCTTCAGGATCTGGAAAGAGCACATCAGCGTGTCGTCCATTTTTCGCCCCACCCGGTGGTGTCCTTGTCGGGGTCGGACCACAGCAGGTCGCAGAGCAGCCTGGTCGGGCACATCCGTGGGCCGCATGATGCACCGGATCTGCTCCATAGACTTGGAGGTCAGAACTCAGGTCGCCGTGACGGCAGAAGATCTTCTCGTCAAATGTCTTTTCCTATTGACTATTTATGATTACTATGACATTGTAAAACATGAATAGTTTATAATATACGTGTTTATAAAACAACAAACCTTTATTACGCCTGGTTGGGTATTTTACAGAAATATAATATAATAAAAATAACAATAAAAGACGATGCAAATGAAAAAAAAAAACTTAATAAACTTAATACAAAAATCCAAATAAACTGATTTTTAGCTTGGACACAGTATTGTAATGGTAAACATTATAATAATAGTTGGATGATTTATGTAGCGCCGTTGAACTAAACTCATTACCAAGTCTATGCAATCTTTGAATAGGTGAGTTCTCGAAATAATTATTTGAAGACGCTGGATTGTTATACAGAGCCATCTGTCTCGTATTACGGATAGGTAGTATACGCAAGATAATTATAAACATAAATAAAAAAAATATTAAAGTAGATGAGTAATTAATCAAAAATGTTAACAAAAAAATATTATAAAACATTGAATAACAAATTTGTGTTAGAAATAAAAAAATAATTATTTTTATTATTAATATTAGAATATTAATATGAAAATAAATTCAAGAGTAGCTATTAAAAAACATATATACGAGTATATTTGATATTTAATTATATTTAATTCACTATTAAGGATTTTTTTATTTATATTTTATCAATAATTTAATCGCTTACATTTTATTTTCATGAGTTTTCCACCAGTGAAAACAATGATTAGTCATTTTCAATTTGGAACCATTGTACAGATAGGAAAACATTTACGTCAAGTGCAGCATCACTGTAGTGTATATATAAGTAAAGAAGCATACATTGTGCATTTCCGATCTCCTTCAACTTGATTGCTGGACAGTTTGGAAAATCTGGACATTGGACATTGGACATTTATTGCCATTCTAGTAGTCCTTCTAAGAAATTCCTTCACAAAATTGGAGTATTTCTGTGCCGCTGATTTCACTTAAGTGTGTCGTACGTTCGATACATTGTTACATTTAAATGTAATAATTTTTTTCGTCTGAAGGACTGTTTAAAGTCACCAAATTCTCATCTTTTTACATTAATATTATTAATGGGAGTTTTAATGAAGACGAATAAACGACTTGTCGTTAGATTTCAAATTCAGTCAAATGTGGACAAATCCAAAATGGATGAACTGAGGAATTTTTTTTTTTTGGTCTCTGTATGAAAATATCCAAACATGGATTTGACTCATTTTAAAAAAATGACAAACTTTCGCTTTTAATTTACTTGTTATATAAAAGGCTTTAGGTGATTTAAAAAGGAAGAAACGTTAGAAAGCAGTAGCACTACGGAAATTGACAGAAAAAAGTGGATTTGGCAGACTTAGTAATCTAACTACGCAATATTATTTATTACATCAGAAAGCTATATATTTTCAGAGAGAAGGAAATAGAAGGAAATAATATGGCAATCTTAATGATCATTATTTGTAAAAATGTAACACAGATAATTTTTCTTTTCTTTATTTAAAAAAATAAATAAATTAAAAGATTTCTGTTTCGTATTTTGAGGTCATCAATAATTATTTTTTTTATTTCTGTGCATGGGCAATAACTATATAAAAATTTCTATACATTTTGTTTGAAGACTTTTATCCACTATGTTCGTTTGTTACTTTAAATTTATTACTGTGCTAACTAACTTACATAAAACATGTTCACCATGTTTTCTTATTATTTTGACTCCTCCCACAGGGGGTCCCCTGCAAATCATTACTCATAATCCCACTACCCTCGCCTAATAATCCGTATTTTTTTCTGTAATCGTATAATTTAAGTTAGTTTTTATAACGCTAGTAAAGTCACGGATGTATTGAGACCGGTAGCATATTAATAAAATAAAACTCTTTAAACAAAATGTCACTAATTATGTTATCTAAACGTAAATTATATAAAAATCCACTGTGAGTTATTTTTCAACAAAATGCGACAATTATTTTCAAGGTTTATTATATTTGTTTGCAACATAACAAATTACCCCAACTAACGTGTGTAATTTATTAATTTAAACTTTCCACACGAATGGCTGGTGATTAAAATAGTTTCTCAACATTCTACATTACACTGACCAGAACCTCAATATAACCCTTCATATTAAAGTTAAATTTAACGAGCATTAGGATAACCGATCGGCGTTTGATAAAGCCACTGTGACTGGTGGTCCCTCGCCATGACCGAATTGAACCCAGAACTTTGCTAATTTCCACTGCAGAGGAACGGT
Organism: Halesus radiatus; assembly: GCA_022606495.2. Lineage (NCBI taxonomy): Eukaryota > Metazoa > Arthropoda > Insecta > Trichoptera > Limnephilidae > Halesus > Halesus radiatus. The sequence goes on along the minus strand of JAHDVE020009646.1, from coordinate 64,633 downwards.
TTGTTTGCCGAACACAACATGCTTTGTCCATTAATGCATTTCCTTTTTGATAACGTTGGACGCTCAATGATAATTTTTTTTGTCGTTGCAGCTTTTTAGCCTTTGAAGAATGGGATCCTGTTTGTTGCAATTTTGTACAAGTTCAATTTATTTCCTATACCTTTTTATGTTATTTTTTTAACATATAATTTTTTCGTCATTTCGCCTTATCGAGTTTTTTTTAATGCTAGAACCGCACAAGAGTCCCAACTGTTCACAATCGTCTGGAACCAATTAGACTATGGCATCCCCAATTGGGGAATATTATAACGCTGAAAATAGCGGGGTGGGGAAGATGAAGGTGGGGAAATACCTGGATATTCAGATCTGGTCACCAAGCACGGCTTAAAGCCATTTCCAGCAACGTTTCAATTCTGAATAGTGATCTTTCACCAGGGCGATACTGAGTGAATAATACTTGCGCAAATATACCATATATTATTTTTAATTAATTAATTGTGAAACTACACAAATTAATTAAATAAAATTTACTTGCGCACGCCGGGATTCGATCCCGCAACCTTTGGATTCGTGGTCGGGAGCCTTACCCCTCTACCATACAGACACTTATTATACTTATTTCTTAATAGTTAGCTTTCCGAAAGAAAGTTGCTAATAACGTGTGAGGTGTAAATGTAGTCACTCTTAACTTCCGTAAAATAATACGTATTTTTTGTAGTTTTGTTAATTTAGTTTGGACGATTCCAAACATCGACACGGAGTGTAACAAAGGACAAAGACTGCATCCATTGTGTTCGCCTAATTGTTAGGAATTAGTAAGACTTCTTTCAAGATTGATTGTTCACATTCCATCGATCAGTAATCTCATCATTATCATCAGCGTTACAATGGTTGGAGAGTTCTAGGCGCCTCCCGTCGGGATGCTGTCTTCCGCCAGTATCTTAACCATTTAGATGCGGGAAGCGCACCCGTGCGCCGCACCATACATGCCCCATACGCGGGCGGCTCACCCGTGCGCCGCAAAGCTTCTATAGTTTGAAAAGCCCCGCGTATGACAGAAGTCATACATATTTTTGACGCCTGGAAAATGAGCCAAGTATCACTAACTTTACGATTCGGGGCGCGTCTGCTAAAATCCAGATTTTCCAAAAGCTCCCTGTGTCTTTTTTTAAGTGCACTTTGCGAAATAGCGGCAGCCAAAGATTTTATTTCGGGGATCATTACGTAAAATAAAAAAAAACACACACACACATTTTAGATCAGAAAAAAGTAAGTATTTAACTGAATGAGCTAACTCAACTAATTACATTACAATTGTTAGTGCGATGGATACCCTGCCCTACCCAACGGAAGCTTCAAGGGCCAGCACTAAAAAATGGCACTAAAATAATTCTGCAGGTTGGTAACTTAAGCAATACCACAAATGATTTATCTGTAAATTCTGCACAGGTATTTAGAAAAATGTATATGTGTTTTAAAACCTTATACATTTTCCGGTATGGAGTTAACAAATAAATCAATCGTAGTAGTTCTTGAGTTAGCATGCAGCAAAGTGTGTATTTTTGGGCGCTGGCCGTTACCAGTACCAATATTCTTTGAAATCGTTTTAACTCTTTGAAACACGAACTTTTTTTTTCAAAAAACCACAAATCATTTGAAAACTCAAACGTATGCCCAAGCTGTGCAGCGCCACATATGATCACTAGTGTAAACTAATTAGTCAAGAATCCATGTTTCATAATTAGGTACTAAAATTGTTAATAGACCGTGATTTACACACAAATATTTATTTTCTTAGTGATTGATTTTTGATACCACAGTGCTTGAAAGAGTTAAAGTATAGATTAATTTAAATTAAACGAACATTTTTCATAAATCACGAATTTATTGCATTTTTATGTCAACCGGTTTCGCTTAGATCAAGCTTTGTCAGAGCAAATATAATAACTAAAGAATAATACAGAGTTGTCGTACTACAGAAAATAGAGATATGGGATGAAATGCTACAGATATATTATATTCTGGTTCATCATCTCAAAAAGGACAAAAAGGCTATCACTCCTCATAATCATAATACCAGAGCAAAGCAACTAGACAAGCTAAATGTACCTAAGTGTAATTCTACTACGAAAAAAAATCTGTAATATTTTAATAATAATTCCATATTATTTTTCAATTTTTTTTTAATATTTTTTTAATATTTATACGTTACATTAAAATGTCAAACTTATATGGAAACTGACAAATAAAAATTAAAAAAAATAAAATTACCAAAAAGAGAGAAAGGGGATGAAAATATTAGAGGGAGACAACAAGATGTCCAACCACAATGTGATTTCTTCTTACAAAATTTAGATTAATTTGTTGAAATTATTATCTGTTCAGTGTGTTAGTAGTTTTAAAAATTTGAATTTTATGAAACATCTCGTAAGTCAAAAGTTATAAGGTATAAGCAAAGGCAGATAATCACCAAAATGAAGATTCTCTATCAGTATCAGATGTCTGTAGCGGGTGTGTGCCGGCCTTATCTAATCCCGACTTGGCTGGCTGAATAATTCATGTGATTCTGAGCGCTAACTTATCCCGGAGATGAGAAGAGGAAGGGCGACGGCTCAGACGGCCGCGCCGTGTTTTATTAACGAATTACACAACAATTTTTAGCGATTTAACTTTTTGAGTTCAGAAATAATGTTGAAACTTTTTTAATTCATTCGATAAAGTTTGGGGAGTCGTTGTTAATTCACCAATAATGTTGTTTTTCGAATGTCTTTTCCTGATATCTTTATAAATATGTACCAGTATATAGGTACCACACTACCCTCTATTACACTGCAATAAGTCAATATGTCAAACTGGGATAATGAGCCGTAAAGTCCTTGTAGACGCACTTGCACTTGTTGTTTGAATTCTGCTAAACAGTCATAGTTCAGTTATTTATTTTAAACTAAGTAAATAACAATAACGCAGATAATAAGGCAGAGAGGAGAGACCATCATAAAACTCGGTCTTCTGTTATTCTGACTCTGACATGACCCGAATCAATGTCTTCCTCAAGCGTTCCCGACTTCTTCTTCCGTTCACATTCTCCTCATATATTCTACTTACACTCCTTTCTTCGACCATTAGCTCTACATACCCAAACCATCTAAGTGTCCCTTTCTTAATCTTAGTCATTACGCTCACATCAGCCTTGCATTCTTTGCGAATCTCCACATTTTTCACACGGTCATACATGGTTTTAACACATACTTTTTTACTCAGGGATCTACAGCATTCGGTCGACCTTCATCCTTCTTCTGCCAGTTTCATGCCTCACTGGCACACATCAGGGTTAGTATCAGCACTCCATTGTGGACTAATAGCTTCGCTTTTTTGGTCAATTTTTCGTTAGCTGCAACCGCGTTCAGTCCTCTGTTATTGGAGTTTCCTTCACCCTTCTTTCAATATCCATATCAGTCGAATCATCATATATCGTAAACATACCTACTTCCCAAATATACAAACTCATCGATCTGCTCCAAGTATTCATCATTAACAACTGTATTGCACACTGTTTTCGTACCCTCTCTTTCAAACACCATGACTTTAGACCTACTTTCATTTATAATAGTAATAATAATAATAAATGTTTATTCCGGCATGTGGGGAGGTTAGTGCAGTCCCACACATTCCATATAAGCTCATTAGCTCATTCTTCATACATACTTCGTTCGTCCTAGATATGAGGGGCTGTAGATATTCCATACTGTTAGCAATCCTCACTATGACCAAGCCCACCTCTTTTAATTATTGCATACAATTATCCATATATGGATTGAATAACCACGGTGACATTACGCAGCCTTGCTTAACACCTTTTGTGATTTCAAACCACCCCGTAAAATCACCGTTTTCCCTAACACATACAACGCTTCCCTCGTACAGAGATGCGATTCCCCATATAATATTCGTATTCACTCCATACTTGACCAACACCTTCCATAACTTTTTTCTTTCAACTCGATCGTATGGTTGTTGGAGATATGCATACGAAACGAGAAAATCTGACCGATGCGCCACCTTTTACTCATAGATGCATCTTGCACATCCCATATTTTGTCCTTTGTTTTCATTTATACCCTTTCAATCAATATCCTACCGTACAGCTTTCCAACTAAACTTAGCAGGCTAATAGCCCTGTGGTTTCCACATTACATACGTGACCCTTTTACCTTTGTATAGACGCATGATCACAGCCCTTCTCCATTCTAATGGGGTGTAACCCTCCTCTAAATACTGGTTAAAAAGTTTGGGAACAGGTACGACCATTGCGTGGTCATCAAGTTTAAAAAAATTAAAAACCCCGATTTTTTTTGGCATTTTAAGAGACTTATTTATACTTATACTTTTTTTAAATGAAATTCACCGACCAGTTTCAAGGATTAAACTGGATCTTGAAAACTATAACGTTGTTCTAACGTTCTAATTAACGAAACATCCCTAGAGCACATTATTTGAACTTTTACACAGTAATATTTCTATCAGAGATCCAAAGGCGGGAGAGACTAATCCTCAACTCCCGCGATAATTTAATTCCCATAAATTAAGTCAAAGAGTATTAAAGTCAACCTGAATGATGAATAATTTTAGGGAAGTAATCGGCTTAAGCTTTCGCTTCGAATAATGTTAGAAAATCAATGACGATTACATTAATTGATATAATAATTACATTAATATTGAAAAATTTACGGGTAAGGGCTTCATTTTCTCGATACGAAATAATCCTTTCAGTTGTACTATTGTTTTAGAGGAAAGATTAAGAATTAAAATTATTGAAGTTTAATTGAACTCAGCCAGTACTTCAAACGTTAATTATTTTCTTCTACGTACTACCTTGCATGTTTAATGGAATTGCATGTGAAATATCACAAAACGGCCATAGAGAAATGCTTTGTAATAATAATAATTTATTCAATTGTTGTTATTTTGTGGCGTCATTATTAATATATTAATAAGAAGTCCTTTACACTACACCACTGTTTTTAATATATAAATATGTATATGTTTCGAAAGCGAATCTTTCCTCATCAGGATGCATCAAAAAATACTGTGTATCCTGAACGATAAAATCCCAAAAGATAACGCACAGTAATATTCACTATTTTGTAATATAATATAACTAACTAACCAACACGCCGTTTCTCCGCAGGGGTAGGCAGAGAGGATGGACCGCTAAAGAACTCGATCTTGGCATACACTTAATGCTTCATTCGCATTCATACAACGTCTCATACATTCTCTTATGTTATTCCGACTTCCGACATGGCTCTTCTTGTATTTGATTCACTCGATCGTGCCTCTTCGTCTTCCTCGGACGTCCCCGGCTTCTTCCTCCATTCACATTCGCGTCATACATTCTCCTTACACTCCTTTCTTCGTTCATTCGCTCTACGTGCCCAAACCATCTAATCGTCCCTTTTCGTAATCGTACTCATTACGCTTACATCAACCTTGCATTCTTTACGAATCTCAATATTTCTCCCACGATCATTCATGGTTTTACCACACATTCGCCTCAGAGTTCTCATTTCTACAGCATTCAGTCTGCTTTCCTCTTTCATTTCCGTGCCTCACTACCATACATCAGCATTGGTATCATCACTCCATTGTGGACTGCTAGCTTCGCTTCTTTGGACTACTTTTCGTTAGCTCCAACCTCGTTCAGTCCACCATTAATGGGGTTTCCTGCATTCACCCTTCTTTCCAATATCCCTATCAATCTTTCCATCGCTAGTAAACTTACAAACTTATAGACTCGCTCCAGGTATTCATTATTCACAACGATACATAAATAAATAAAACAGTTTCTATCTTATAATAGAATCCAAAATAATTTTTCTAACTTCTTGTTAGCGCCAACCGCGTCCAGTCCTATAATGTATGTCATTTTAATACCTGGAGATATTGCATCATGTAGTGTTATTGTTTATTAAATATGTTTGGTCATACATCATCCTAACGTAGTTAGTTCGCTAGTCGCTACGGAGCTGAGGTGTATCTCGTGGCGGAACCGCGGAGTTCTCAAAGCAAATAGAGCTGCTGCGAATTAAGTTGCAGGCTGTAAACCAACACTTCCGGTATTTACTCACCGTTACGAACTGCCGGAAATGGAAAACGGAATTGTGTCATGTTTTCCGATGAACTTTCTTCGCAGGACGTGTTTGAACGCCGCCTGGAAAGAGAATATTTTTATTGCACCGGGTTGGATTTTGTTCTTTTTCTTTAATCGAATCTTTAATTGAATTTATATAAATGAAATACATACCCATATTAAAGATTCTCAAAATGAAAAAGGCCATTCGCAGGCTTTCTTTATTTTTTTTTGATGCCGCACAAACGCTCCATTCGTACTGTGCCTGTGGATCTATGTCATTCCTATTTTAAAGTGTTTTGACGCTGAAAGAAGCAGTTGAGAGAAAAGGGATGTGGGAAGATGAAGACTGCGAAATATCTTGCTTTTCTAATCTGGTCACCAAACATAGATAAGGCCATTTCAAGAAATGTTTTGATTCTGAATGGTGGTTTCCCACCTCAAATGTGTTTCATATTACTCTGCATGTACCCAGCCGAAACACGAGACATACGGCTCTGTATAACAATCCAGCGTCTTCTAATAATTATTTCGAGAACTCTCCTATTCAAAGATTGCACAGACTTGGTAATGAGTTCAGTTCAATTGATGTTTACCGTTACAACGATGTGTCCAAGCTAAAAATCAGTTTATTTGAATGTTTTTATTAAATTTATTAAGTTTTTTTTTTTGCAACGTTTTTTATTGCAATTTTTATTATGCTATGTTTCTGCAAAATACCAAATCAGGTATAATAAAGGCATGCTGTTTTATAAATACGTATATTATAAACTGTTCATATTTTACAACGTCATAGTAATAATAATTCTACTGCCTTTATTACCCACCTTTTGCGCTGAAACTAGCTACATAAATAGTATCTACCTTCTCACTTCTTTTATATTTATGTTATTATATTATGCACTAAACTAAACTTGAGGTGAACCTTCGCAAAACTGCGCTATGGAAATTAACTCTTATTATTATTATTATTAAACTACTTCTCATACTCTTTTGTACAACCTGCTGTTATAATGTAACCACAGGATAAACTATTATTCATTGTGATAATTACGCTGTAACTACATACTGTTATATTGTATCTACTTACTTCTTTTACACCTATTTATTATTTTATGTGTACATTATTGTATTCCCTTGTAAAACTATGTGATAAATGTATCAACATGTAAAAGCCATCTAGGCGTGAATAAATAAATAAATAAATAAATAAATATTTCATTTGAGATCTGTTAATTCAATAATTTAAAAAAAAAACATTACATTGACGTTTATAAGCTTTAATAATTTATTCCAATAAAAATTGAATATTCATGCTAGACATGTAGAAAAAGTCAATGGATGTCCCTTATAAATAAAAATCGGATGGGTATGTTGTAGACATTATCTAGATTGCAAATGAATTCGGGTAGAATCTTGCAGTCAATATAGAAAGATAGCAGCCAAAACATATGTGGAACTTTTGAAGATATATGATATCGATAAAAAATGACTGAAAGCAATGGGGTGGCATAAGTTCAATTGGTTAGAGCGCGGGTCCTAGCTAGACCGAGAGGGCCTGGCTTCGAGTCCTAGATGCGACCGTTACCTTTTTCTGTCTCTTTTTTGCTTTATGTTTCATTTGAGATTTGTTAAAATTGTCTTTAACGATTTAAAAAACTATTTAATTTTTGTATATGAAATGATAATAATCGGATAATTTTTATAGCACCGTTTTTGTGAAAAATCACCTCAAGGGCGCTGTACAAATATTACTTCCTATTCTTATATTACATTTATTCTATGAAGTTTTTTTTTACATTTATTTTCTCTTTTTGGGCAGGCTATCATTACACATTATTTATAGACCATATAAAGAGATGTAGGTTAATTATCAAAACTAAATGGCTTGGTCTAGGTTTTCATATGTTAAATTGAAAAAAAAAGAAGCGAACTGTATTTATTCCGTACGATATATTGCAAGACGCTGTTACAAATGATAGAGTGATTGTTTTCATTTTTTACAAGGTTCATAGTTTTACATTCAGGAGTTATGTGAAGTTGGGCTACGGTAGTGTTGATGTGTTATTGTTTGGAAATGTTAATGGAGAGTTTGTCTCTGAGTTTGGACCAGAGGTCGGCTTTGGCCCGTTGTGCCGCTTTGTTTTGTACACTGTCTTCCATCTTGCATTGGCGGGTGAGCGGCGGGGGAGGACGGGGGCCGGGGGGACTGATCCATGAGGCCCTCAAATCTTCTTTGTCTTGTTGGTGACGCCCCTGCGCGGCGTGACGGGACGGTTGGTGTTGGTCTGCACGTACGCTAGGTGGCGCTTGTCGGCCGGCTTCAGGATCTGTAAGGAGCACATCAGCGTGTCGTCCACATTGAAGAAGATGAAAGAAATCACTGACATCATTGCACCTGCATTATTGAATTCCCCGCAGTAGTTGGGCGCGTAGAAGTGGGTGACCAGTTGCCTCTTGGCAAAGAACTCATACCCGTCCTCTACCACCTGATGCGCCCGGCAGATCAGGTCAAAGTCGTGTTTGTTGAGGAACTATCTCAATGCCGAAGGTGAAGGTGAAGATCACTCCGCGGTCTTTCTCGCTCCAGCCGGCGGTGTCCTTGTCGGGGTCGGACCACAGCAGGTCGCAGAGCATCCCCTGGTCCGCATTCATTATATCTCAATTAAAGGAGTTTGAAACACTGACTCCGGGTTTCAAAGCCGCGACGTTTGAAACCAGAGCGAATTTAATTGTGGAGTTGTATTTTTTGTATTGGTTGTATTTAGTTCATCTCATAATGAATTAAATACAACCATTTCATAATGAATTAATTACAACCATTTCATAATGAATTAAATACAACCATTTCATAATGAATTAAATACAACAATTTCATAATGAATTAAATACAACCATTTCATAATGAATTAAATACAACCATTTCATAATGAATTAAATTTCGACGATGTAGAAGTTCTACTTTTTGCCGATGATATTAAACTATACAAAGAAATATCCAATATTAGCGACTGCATAATCTTACAGTTAAACATCGATAAATTACATAATTGGTGTATCGCTAATAACTTATTTCTCAACGTTGATAAATGCAAGACACTGACATTTTAGATCAGGCTATTAATATTTTTATTAAAAAAAAAAAAAAGTAGTATATACAAATTAAAAACCTTTCCCTTTGTAACTTCTCTGTGGCATGCACTTATACATTATTATACCTTCATATATATTATAAATATGTTACACTTATATACCAACTATGAATCATGTTATTTTTTTTTTAAGTTCTGTACACATAATCATTTTAATGTTAAAATATGTAAAAGCCCTTTGGGGCGTTAATGAATGAATAAATAAATAAAATAAATAAATAAATACAACCATTTCATAATGAATTAAATACATTGTCAATTATGAATCATGAAATCCTTGAGTTTTCAAAAGATGTTTGATTAAAAATGTTGGTATTCAGGGCAGTATTTTTTTTTCGTTAATTTGAGCGATAAAGTATCACAAGTTTAGTATATCAATCATTGGGCGTATTAAGCATTTCGAAAAAAGCCTTTCAAAAAGCATCATTTGACAAATGACGGACAAACGACATTGAAGGACTTAATAGGATTTTATATCATAAGTGTGTTCGCTGGGAAGAGGATGAAAGAAATCGCTCAAAAGATTAAGTCCGCGGACTCTGAATGTAATTTTACGGTCCTTAGAGCCCCCAAAGGTTTGTATGAAATTGAATGTAAATCGATGAGTCGCACAATTTTTAATATCATTTTAATTTTTCTTTAAAATCCTTTCTATCTGTACTTCTTCGGGGTTGAATGAAAAAGAAACGATTAAATATGATGCCTTTATTCCCACAAGACATTTAGGTGAAAGCGAATTCATTTCTCTAAATTCCTTTTCTTTGATTTCTGTTTTTAGCCTTTCACTTAAAATTTCACCTGAAATAAGTATCATTTTTTTTTATTAAATTAAGAAATTCCGTGCGTTAAATTCAGTACTTTTCATTCGCAATAATGTACACAATAATACACTTAAAAATTTGTCAGAGGTTGAAAAAATGTGTACCTAAATTTCAACTCTTAATGAATTTCTTGTTCACGAGCAAATTAAATCCGTCGCAGATAGACTCGCGATTGATGTCAAAACTTCAACGGGGAACACCCTTTGTGTGAATCAAGAGTTAAATCAATCCATATTTGGGTCATATCGGATGAAGTTGGCTTACTGAGTAAAAAACGTATATCTCACCCCCGCCCTCGTACGAAATCGAAGGGTGGTTTCTTGGAACGTAGTAAAAATGTTAAATTCATCACAGGTTCAAATGAAATTGATAGGGGATGTTTTTATTCATTCCATGAAATGTTTCTTGGATCGCGTGTATCGCTGAGGATTTCCACCCCGGGGTGGAATTAATGTCGAATTACTTTGGAAAATAAATCTCCACCGGTTGCGGAAAGGGCGTACGATGGGGAAATGTCACAGAAATGATGTAAATGCCTCGCAGATCGCATTGTTGTATTTTCCGAGGGACTTTCACTTGTAAAATGTAAAATATTTGGATCGCGTTACACAATGTACATCCCCTTTTCAAACAAAAATCCCTTATTCATAATTTGAAATCTTTTTGTTCTTTTCTGAGACGGCAATTTTTACGCTTTTTCTTCGTTTCTTTCAATTCTTCTCGTAATTCTGGAAAAATACTAAAATTGTCTTTTTTGATATTACAAATAAATATTCGTAATTCTTTTGGTTTTAAATTACAATATAAAGGTATCGCTCATCTGAACTCAGCTTGATTTTTTTTTAATCTTTCCTCAAATTTCTCCAGAATTACGAGAATTACTTGTTATTGGTAATTATTGAAACAACGTTTAGTTTCTTATTTTCACATTATGTCATATTTTATCTTTCTTATTTTCACTAGCACTTATAGTTTTAAGGAAATGAATACCTTCATTTTTGTTTAAAATGAAAACTTTCACATAAGCCATAGAGGTGTGATAAAAGACTATTATGTTACCCAGACACATACTTCACCTTTGCGGGATTTTTTTGTTTACGTTTTTTTTATTTACGATGTTTTTTCTTGTATTTTATATACTGTTTCAAAATGTACTTATGTACCTAAAATTTTCAATAATTTTTTCTTTTAAATTGTTAACAATCGTACATACACCCTCTTCCCCTTGTCCTACTCGGGTCGGGGACCTATTGCCTTGACAAGGCGCCTCCAGGCGTCCTTGTCCTGTGCAACGTTAACATTATGCACAGAAAAGAAAATAATGTGTGGGGATTGTTGCAATAATTTATATCATGATTGAGCGTTAAGTTTTAAAAAAAATAAAGTTTGTTATCTCTATTTCAGTTGATGTAGGTAAATTGTGTATTGTGAACTTTCATACGATTATACTCGTATGCAATATCTTTCTAGCATTCCCATCTTAATGATATGTTTAAAAACACATTTTGTTACAATTAAGGTTCAGAGTTGATACCACTGTAGGAAACTGAAATTTTTCGTGGCGAAAATAATTAATACACAATGCGGCCTTTTTTTACGAAAATCCATTGTTCAAATTCGTGGCCAGAAATATGTACTCGTATAAGTACGAAATCTTATCAATTTCGCTTTCTCTCAAAAACATCACAAACACGCGCCTTACAAAAATCTGAAGAATAGAAGGTCACACTTTGAAGATGTATTTATGTCCATTGTTTATTTTTTCTTCTTAGCATCTGTCCCACTATCTCCGTGGTGGTCCATTGTCCTCCTCTCATTGTGCCGTAATGCAGTCCAAGAGGCCAGCGGCCCACATGGCTCGATACGTCTCAGTTAGCCGGTCTCTCAGTCTCTCGATCTGTATCCTGCTTATTGCTTGTCTACAGCCTCCGGGTCCGAGATTCCGAGCCGTTTAAGGCAAAGGGCATTATCTTCACCTTTGTTGTTGTTTTACTTGTGCTTGCTAATTACGCAGCCTGCTTTTTACCGTTTGCCTTTTTACTTTGAGTAAAAACTTTGGCATTTAAAATGTTATAATGAAGATGCGTGCTTTTGACTCTGTATTTAATTAGTAAAAATATTAAAATAATTATTTTGAGCCACCGTATTTTTTTATTTATTTCGCGTGGCAAGCAGGCTCGAAGTCCGAACCAATTATGTTCGATATTACTCACAATATATATTTTTTAAATTGGTTTCGAAGTTTCAATCTTTGCATGATTATCACTATCTTATAGATTAACGTTTTATGATTATTGACCTAATCTTCCTATTTATTTTTCCATCTTTTTTATAACTACTTGAATAAACCGATGGATGGAAAATCTATTAAATCCATATATTTAAGAAATGTCTCTACATATCTATATATTATATATATTTTTTTAATTATTCGATGTAGAATGTTGTTCTTATGTTGTGATTTAAATCTTAATAACTTTGATTCACATATTATTTTTGACCAGTTCAAATCAGTTTCATCATGCTAAGGGCGTCTTCGGGCTTGTCCTGAAACTAATTTTGGCGTGCATTGCGAAGATGCCCATAGTAAAATGAATCTGATGTCTTTAAGTATAAATTTTTGGAACAACACTTTTTGTACCAAATGAAAGAAATTTTTAAACGTTATACCAACAAAAACATGAATAATTAGTGCGTAGTCATGAAGTTCTCGAATTGAAGTAGGAATTAGTATAATGAGACGGAATAAAGTTTTTAAATCATAATATTACTTATTTATAAGGTGAGAACTCGTCACAAATGGGCTTGAGAGATTGAGTTTTCTTTATTAATTGTTTTTGTGTTTAATTCGTAGAACTCCATTATGTTTTTAAATTAACGATATTTTAATTTATTTATTTAATATCAATAGTATAAATATACCGTAAACAATAATTGCATGTCACAGTTAAGTACAAGGATAATAATATAGAATAAATAATTTCAAGAAGTAGCTTTTAAATTAGGCATTAGGTCGTACAATGACATTAGAGAGTACATGAAGAATAAAAGTACATAAAGGATATAACAGTAAAAGATATGATAGTATAACCTTCTTGTACTTGCCTTCCGTGCAGTTAAATAAATCCGCTATATCTGCGCATCTATTACTGACTTCATGTAATCTAGGTACAACCGAGTGTTTGTAATGCTCAGTCCTGGTGTTGTTAAATTTAAACAGAATTTTTGAACGAATAGCTCTCATAGGTTTATGAAATTGAATGAGGTTAATTAAATCAGGCCTGTCTATACTACCATTTACAATTTTGAACATAAATATCAAGTCGGAAATAATTCTTCGATCTGAGGGATTTAGTAATTATAGTTAATGCTTTTATCAAGTTACGCAGGTATTTTAGTTTCATTTTATTATTATTAATGTATACTAAAACATTATTAAATTTGATTTACATTAAATAAAAAGAGAGTATTCAACATTTTAACATTTTCAACGTTTTGAACATGTGTTTTTTTTTTTAGTTTTGTCGAAATTTTAACTTAATTAGGGTGACTTTAAGCTCTATAATTGTTGTTCAATATGAAAAAACTATTATTGATGTAATAAATCAGAGTATTCATGAGCAAACCAATTATCAATACGGATATTATGATAATGTTAATGCTCAATACTGTTATTATTCTTAGAGTTATAATTTCTGAAATTTACATAATTTTATTATTTCTGTTTATGGTATGGTAAAGCTCATCTTTGTTTTGACATTTGACATCTAACCTCAAAACTAATCGGCCATAGATTTGGAACATTTTGGCGGGCTTTGCAAAATTGAAACTTTGAACATTATTTTAACTATGAAAACTAGCTTTAGGAAAAAAACGAAATATACTGGTATTTAAGTTTGAACGAAAAAAAAATGAACTGGAATTCCTTATTATTATTATTCCGTAACCAAACACTCTTTAAATAAATCAACAACACCCTCCTACCATAAACGATCGAACATTCAATTTTCATGTAACCTTTCCACGGATACGGCGTTATTGTAAAGATAATAATAAATATTGTAGTTTCTGCGGCGGGAGATAAGGTAGCCACAAAATCGTGAAAGCGCTGCTGCGAGGATTCCACTTTCCTCGGACGGAATAAAAAAGGATAACGGAGTTAGCGAGACACATATCTGGAGAATTCCTAACTTTCGTCCCAGAAGACCTGTCTTCTCTGATTGTGGAATTTTCTGGCGACGCGATTTATTTTGATTTTATTTTTATTTTTTACTCGGTCAAGGAAAATTTATTTTCCTTTTTTCGTCTGAATATTTTTGCCGTTGTGTGGGTGGTATTGTAAAATTTTGGCGAAAAGGTAGATAATATATGTTTTTATAATATTTTGATGCCTTCTTTACTAATAAAAGTTTTTGTTCCACAAACCATTGTTGTTTGCAAAGTTTGCAGGCATGTCGCTCAGTATAAATACGGGTCATATATCAAGCAGTGTTTACCAAGAGCTTATGTCGCATTCCCTCTTCTCTGGCCACCGCTACGGGGATCCGGTGTAATGGTTAGTTAGTTTTTTTTTTACTAACTAACTAACCATCACGCCGTTTCCCCGCAGGAGTAGGCAAAAAGGACGGACCGCAAAACAACTCGATCTTCTCATACACTTCTTACTTCATTCACATTCATACATCGTCTCATACATTCTCTTCCATTATTCCGACTTCCGACATAGCCCGACTCAAGTATTTGATTCACTTGATCGTTCCATGTCTTCGTCGGCCATCCCAGCTTCTTTTTCCATTCATATTCGCCTCATATATTATTTTTATTCTTCATGTATTATTCTCCTTTCTTCGTTCATTCGCTCTACATGCCCATACCATCTGAGCGTCCCTTTCTTAATCTTATTTTTTTTTTGCTTAGGAAATATTAATAACTTAATCCAGATTTGGATTTATTTGCATATATACATATATATATACACAAATATATATGTATTTACATTTTTTTGTTATATACTCGTATATATGTTATCAAAAGTATTTTGAAAAATTAAAAAAATATATTTATTAACTTAAAAGAAATACAAAATTTTTTAACTTTCTTAACACTATATTCATATTATATTAAATAACTACATACATATATATTACTCTTTAACTATTTTAATACTTATATTATACATCATATTACTTAATTTATTAATTGTTTTTGTGTTTAATTCGTTGAAAATGGCCTTAAACGCCGAAACAGCTGTCACAATAATAACAACTAAAATACTTGCAGAACTTAATAATAACATTATTAAATTTGATTTACATTAAATTTAAAAAAAAATTAATTGGTACTGTAGGAGTAATATTAAGAATAAGCAAGAATGTATGTAATATGTTAAGAATGTATAAATAGTATGTAAAAGTAGCACTGTAGGAATACCACTGAATGGAGTTATTTAATCATGTTTAAGTTTATTTAGAGTAAAGCGCACTTGAAGTGAAATAACACAAAACTGCGCTATATAAATGCTTTGTTATTATTATTATTATTATAAACACAAAAATAATTAATAAATTAAAGGTGGCTGATGTAGCCACCCTTGTGATCTTACATAGACGACTTAAGCTCAAAGACAGTTTGAAAATGGCCTTAAACGCCGAAACAGCTGTCACAATGATGACAACTAAAAATACTTGCAGAACTTAATAATAACATTATTAAATTTGATTTACATTAAATTACAAAAAAAAAAATTACATTGTTTTTTTTATATACCTTACATATTTTTCCTATCTTATTTATCATTCTTTTATATTACACTTTGTTATTTTACTCAATTATTTTGAGATTAAACAATCGGGAAGGAGATTGTATATATCCACCCTCGTGGCTTATGCTTCTTTTAAGCCTTTCTGTCTTAACTGTATTCGTATACAATTTATCATATTGTCTTGTGTAGTGTTCGTATGCTTGTGATGTTTTTATAAGTGCTCGTGTGTATAAGTCTATTTTGTATTTTGTAGATTAATAGTCATACGAGTATACTATATTCGTACAGTTTTCTGACTTTCAGCAAGTTCCTTTCTTGGTATAGTTTATTTGTCATCTGTTGTCTTGTGTAGTGTTCATATGCTTGTGATGTTTTTATAAATGCTCGTGTGTATAAGTCTATTTTGTATTTTGTACATTAATAGGCATACGAGTATACTATATTCGTACAGTTTTCTGACTTTCAGCAAGTTCCTTTCTTGGTATAGTTTATTTGTCATCTGATTTTGCTACCTACCAAGATTGTGCTTTACCAGAGTTGGCCGAATTGAAAGTAATGATGGGAAGGACTAAGAAAGGAGAATAATATATGGTGCTAGTGGATGGAAAAATACATGATATGGTCAAACAAATCAATTATTTGAGTCCGAGCATTTTGAGATCCTGAGTAACAAAAAAGTATTTATGAGACGATATTAAAATGTGGTTGAGTCAATGAGTTGGTGTTTTATGATATATTTGTAGAAATAACGTGATTGAGTTATTTTAATATCCTTTTGAATTGTATCTTTTCTTAATAAAGCTACTCAATCTATTGAATACCCCCATATAAATCCAGATGAATTATTCAGATCTCTTTCCACATTTTACAATTTAGAGTCTCGTTATTATTTGTTCAGTCCTAGAAACGAAATCTGTGCTGCTTCAGAGTGCCACTAGAATCAGACATAATGCCGTAATATCGGTCTTGCTGCAATATTTTTATACCCTAATGAGATTTTGTCATTGTACTCGCAGTTGCATTGTCGTCCGCTCGGGCGTTGGTCCTGCACACTGCAGCGGAGTACCAGCCCTTGTTATAATTGAGATTGAACGAATGAATTGCACTCAGGCAGCATTTGCATTTCTCGCGGTAATAATTCATTAATCTTCATTCTATGCAATTTAATTTGATTATGATAAGTGATCTGATTAATGAAGTTAATCTAATCCCATATTCTTCTTTAAATCACATTTCTCCCACATCTAACATTTTACTCTTATGTTCTTGTAAATGTTTGGTTCCAGGCCTCATCCGGGTTCTTCTGTTTCCACGTTTTTTCATGGCAGTTAGTTCTAAATTTTATTTTTCGCTGCTTTCTGTTAGTTTAGAATGTTTTCGTTAAAACCACATTTTTATTTAAATTTACTTCATAAATTTCCATTCATGTAAATGGCTTTGTAAAAAGCCATTTATTATCAAATTATCAGTCATTTCCAATAAATTTCTACAATTTATTCCAATATCTTCAGATCTTTCAACCACAAAAACTATTATAAAGGACTATATTATGACAGCCCATGAGGATAAATGGTAAATGTGTTGTATTTTTTTTCATATTATTACAAGAGTCCCAACTGCTTCCAACCGTCTGGAACCAGTGAGATTATGGCATCCCCAATTGGGGGGAATGATGTGAGGCTGAAGGTAGTGGGGGGGGGGGAAGTTAGGGAGATACCTTGCTATTCAGATCTGGTTACCAAACACGGCCAAAGCTATTTCAAGCAACGTTTCAATTCCGAATAGTGAAATTTTTTTCCAGGGCAATACTTGAAGTATCTTCCACTATGGAACGCGCGCAAATATACTATATATTCTTTTAAATGATTTAATTATGAAACAAAACAAATTAATTCAATAAAATTTCTTGCGCACGCCTGCGACCTTCCGATTCGTAGTCGAGAGCCTTACCACGGAGGCCGTCTTGGACAATCTTCAATATCCACTTCAACAGGAACTTGTTTTGACTTATTTTTTTCAAACTCGTTGTTTATTACTTTTAAATTCTTGGCGGGATTTGTTAATGCAAAATATTACACAAATCCGTATTCCCCGAACAAAGTGCATTAGTTAAAATGACACACTTGGTATAATTTTGAACATAATCAAAGAAACGCGAGTGAGTTGGCTGTCATTCACATACAATCTGAATTCTTCAGTATCATCGTATCAAAGCTTTTAGCCAGTAAGTATGTATAAATAAATGAGTCCTCGTTAAAACATTACTTCAACACATATCAAGCAAGGAGCGATAGCTCGTGCTCACAAGTCACAAAGCGATACGGAAAACTCGTTCCGAGAACTTGAAATAATATCCTGGCGCAGGGATGGACTGTGCCTTGAAGTGAAGTGTTCTTGCATCGGGCCGTGAACATATTTTGCGTACATTTTATTTTACCAACATAAATTATTGTTTCTGGTTCGAGAGATCATCCACCATTGTTTCAGTTCTAGAGAATTGCGTTGACCTACCTCACTGACTATTACTACACTGTTAAGTGCAATACTTTTTATTTATTTATTTGAAACACATTATTTAACAATAAAATGTAAGAAAGCTTTGACTGCCCAACTGGGAACAAATCCCGTTTTAGGACAGTCAAATTGACAGAAATAAGGGAAAAAAGCTAGTATTGACATAGTATGGTAATAAAATACCTATAGAAAAAAGTATAATAATTAAGTATAAAGAGATGTGAAGAATAGTACAGAAATAAACAATTGTGTATACCAGATAATTTGAGTATAGTACCACAATGAATATAGAATAATACTTAATCTCATAGAGATACGAAAAAAAGTATGGAGTAATCATTTACCACGTATACCAGATAATTTGAGTATAGTATCATAATGAATATAGAATAATACTTAATCTCATAGAGATACGAAAAAAAGTATGGAGTAATCATTTACCACGTATACCAGATAATTTGAGTATAGTTTAATATTTATGTACTTATGAATAGATGAAAAGAACAAATATAAAAATAATAATTATTATTATTATTGGATGATTTGTATAGCGCCGTTTTTGTGAAAAAATCACCTCAAGAGCGCTGTACAAATATTTCTTAACTAATTATCTTATAGATTAAACATTGATGTATATGTGTTTGATAGGTAACGGTTGGCGCAAAAATATAGTATTAAAACAGATCGTGCAGATCAGTACATGTTTTCAAAAATGGATAACAATATTTATCGGTGCTAAATATCTATTTTCCCTATTTGGAGACGTCACTTTCTGAAGAAACTAGGAGTTCTACAAGGATCTCTTTTGGAACCCCTCCTTTTTTATAATATCTCTTTTGCCATAGTGGAGGGTTCAAAATGTCGTTAAATCCAATTTCATAGGTTTTTTAAATTTTAATATGAATACCGCACAAGAGTCCCAACTGCTCCCAACCGTCTGGATCCAATGAGACTATGGCATTCCCAATTGGGGAATGTTGTGAGGCTGAAAGTATTGGGTAGGGGAAGAAGAAGGGGAAGAGGAAGGTGGGGAATACCTGGTTATTCAGATCTGGTCACCAAACACGGCTAAAAGCTATTTCAAGCAACGTTTTAATTCTGAATGGTGGTCTTTCACCAGGGCGATACTGAGAGTATCTTCCACTCTGGAACTTGCCCAAATATACTATATATTATTTTTAAATGAATTAATTGTTAAACAACACAAATTAATTAAATAAAATTTACTTGCGCATGCAGGGATTTGAACTCTCGACCTTCGGATTCGTAGCCATACAACTCGACCATGGAGGCCGTCAACACTATTTATCCATTATCTGTGTATTCATTGTTAGATGCTGTTATTAAGTTTCCCTTTTAGTCATGTACAGAAAATTAGGCCGTGCTCAAAAGGACATATTTTATTTGCGATTCCGCCTCTGTGCGCTCTGTGATTCGTTTGTTCCCGTACTTCTTATTCCTAGTTTGTGGGAGAATTCCTACTTCGTATTACTCGCATTCGCGTCTAGAGGGGAACGTCACCACCTGACATGTGTAATTTATAAAGATCAGCCGATTCAGGCTTGCCATTCGTATTGAGCTCGTGATATGCGATATGCGCTTTTCTCCCGGCATTTTTCTGTCACAATTTACTTCACACATCGACGGAGCATGAATCAGACGGAATGGGTGTATATTATGCTTTTATTTGCATATCTGAATTGTGCTTACAAAGCTTCAATGTCTTTTCAGTTTGCAACATAATTCATACACTTACATCCTTCTTGACTGAAAAAAAGTTTTCTGTTGATGACGAACTTCATATTAAATTCATTGAAAATGATCGTTACGTGTTTTTTTTTTTAATTAAGCATTCATCACACGCACAATGAATTTTGATTTATTAAAATTATATTACTCGTATTTTTTTTTATCTGCATGCTTTTTAAAAAATGGTGTTGTGGTTCCTGTTTAACCGGAATGCTAATCCGGTTTGTGAAATCTATTGGATTTATAGTTTCGTGTATGGGGAATATTAAATAAGCGTCATATGAAATTACATGAAAGGTATCATCTACTCAGATTAGATTTAATTCCATTAATGATTCATTAAAATATAAACCTGTAGGAACTGTGATTATGGAATTAATCCACCGGCAACTTTTGTCAAATGGAAATAATAGAACGCGCATGCGTGTTCAGCAGCGAACGAAATGTTCGAGCATTTGAAAAAACGAACTGCCATTCGAATTCGAGTGACGTTGGCTTGCAGTTCATGATAAAACATCGTGGGTGTCCAAATTGAAGTAAAGTTGATCTGTTTTAAATAATATTTCTATTAATTTGAATATCTGATCAATCACTTGACAAACGTTGCCAGTGGATTAATTCCATAATCACAGTTCCTACAAACCTAACAATACGGTTTGAATAAAATTATTTAATGCAAGTACCGGTGGGAAGTTTAAATCGAATATCTCATTATCATTGAAAGGATTATTTGGCTTGCAGTATCGAAAATAAACAAATCATTCCGATTAATTATATTTGATGCAAACAGTAGATACAATAATTTAATCGTTTTCCCTATTTACATTTTATTAACTCGCTAATACGTATTGTGATAGGGGTATTATCAATTACGATTAAACATGCTCCCGCATAAAATTATACTGCGGGAGTTATCGATTTTATTGCGGGATTGTTGGATTACTGAAATACTGTAGCGTGATGTACTAAATAATTAATATTCTGCGAATTCAGCAAATTATTAGTGTTTTACAAACTTATAGTATATTTTTAAAAATAGGTGTGATAATTTTTCCTACCTACCAACATTTAGTAAACGGTGGAATAGAGATGCCAGGTGGGAATCCTGTGCTTGTTAATAAATACATTGTATAGAATATTTAAGAATAATAATAATAATAATTGGATTATTTGTGTAGCGCCGTTGTTGTGAAAAATCACCTCAAGGGCGCTGTACAAATATTACTTCTTATTCTCTTTCTAATTATGTACAAACAGATACAGAAAAACATACTTGCCTGGCAGGTCGCTTCAGATGAATACAGTTTTATTAGAAAATTTATAAAATTTAAGCTTAGATATGATATTTTATCCTTCTTTTCTATTGATTTCACATTTATTAGAAGATTGGTGGCACAAGAAGAGTTGGTATTTGTTTGAAATATTTATTATTTTATGATTGGAGAATATTTATAAAATGACCTTAAAAAGCGTAGGAAGTTTTTAATGGCTGAGTAATGAATAGAATGAGAATGAGTATAACGAATATATGGAAGATCGACCTAGCCGAATAATACTTATTAAATTAATGGTAAAATATTCCAATTATTTGAAGATGATTTTAAGAGCTTTTAAATTGAAGTATAATATCGAAAGAATATGGAATAAGAATATGGAAAGCAATCATGTTGCAATTGGTTAGAGCGCTGATCCCGGAAAGATCGAGAGGTTCTGGTTTCGAGTCACAGATGCGACCGCTATTTTCTGTTTAGTATTTCATTTAAAATTTGATAATATTACCTTCTATGATTCATAAATATTACAATATGGTTTATAAGCTTCAAAAGTTATTGCAGTAAAAATGTAATATCAAACCTAGATGTCCAATACAAATAAAAATATATGCGAGACACCATCTACATTGCAAATAAATTTGGGTAGAATCAATATAGAAATATGGCAGCCAAAAATATATGGGATTTAATTGAAGATGTTTTTAACAGTTCTTAAAGTGAAGTATGATAACGATTAAAATGACGGAATGCAAAATTAGGTGGCATTAGCTCAATTACTTGGAGCTTTGGTTCCAGATAGACCAAGGGTTCCTGGCTTCGAGTCCCAGAAGCAACCGTTACCTTTTTTATTATTTTCTTTTCTGTTTCTTATTTCATTTGATATTTATTAATATTTACTTCAATGGTTTAAAAAAATTCTAATTCAGAATGCCGAACTCTATGCTAGTTTTTAACCTACTTTTACTAAATAGCTCTAATGTGAAACAACTTATCAGTGTTTGTGTTACATTTTCCATACAAGATTGAACTCCTCAAGACACAAGTTCTCTCTCTTCTCCTTTACTTTGTAATACGATACATGAATTGTTGTCCACAATCGATAAATTAGGTAATTCATGTATGTGTTCAAATAATTCTCCCAAATACTTTATAATAAGTGTATCAAAAGATTACTTTGTAATCACCACTTTATTAATATATACAAATCAACATGTTTCGAAAAGGAAGCTTTCCTCGTCGGGAATATACAAAATACTAAAAAATAATAATATTAAGTATACACAAATGATAAAAATAAAACATAGAATACGCAAAATATAAACATAAAAAAATTTTCAAATTTAAAAAAAAATTATTTTCATAATTATAGTAGTAATGAAAATAATTAATTTTTTAGTTTCTAATATAAATTTGTAATTCAATGTTTTATAATGTTTTTTTTATTAACATTTTATATTAATTATTACCTACTTTAATCAATTTTTTGGTTATGTTTATAATTTGTCTATTCTTACATTATTGTGCTCTATTTATATCATTTTCTGTAATTGACATTATTATTTTTTAGTATTCTTCATATACCTGATGAAGAAAGCATCGCTTTCGAAACATGTTGATATGTATATATTAATAAAATGGTGATTACAAAATAATATTTTTTGTATTTCATTTATTAATAATGACGCCACAAAGTGAATACCAATCTTTTGAAGAAATACCTTATAATTTGATTTTTTGTGTCCTGGAACAAAACAATTATTTGAAGTACGAGTATCTCTTCTTAGTTTCATTTATGTGTATTTCTTTATTCCTTTTATATTTAGCAAATACCTTTCGAACCAAAAAACTGTAAGTTGAAGTCGAGGGAGTTTCACGTGTCCCATGTGACTTGCCAGAATAAATATGTACGTCTTTCAAAGTCGATACAATACGAGGGGGTCTCTAATGGTTACGTCATTTCGTCATGAATATTGATTTTGTCCATCGTATTACTCCAGTACGACTCAATCTATGTATGTCGTTAAATGTTACTCACTTTTTATTTTGTCACTTTTTGGCGATAATGAGCTTCTAGGGGATAAAGTTTTTTTTTAATAAATCAACCCCCCCCCCTTATAGCTGTGGTTAATCTTATTTTTATATATAAAAATGAAGGTTTGTCTGTCTGTCTGTCCTCGATTTCTTCGAAAATTACTCGACCGGTGTCGCTGAAAATCGCATAGTTTATTCTTATTGGTACCGGGAAGGTTTAGAGAGTAGTTTGAATGAAATGCAGTATGTAAAACTATATAACGTTTTAAAATTAGTATGAAAATCATTGAACCCGCCATTTTGTATCAAGGTTAGCCCATAGATATACCACTATGGTTATCCACAGGTTACATATTCAAAAGAGGGAGGTTTGTTTGAGTTGAATATTTTCAAAATGGAGAACACAAATAGGCTACTTAAGAACTTTATTATTATAAATGTTTTAAAAAAATATATGTTTGTTATGAAATTTAATTTTCAAATGAATGTTTCTTTGTTTTAAGATAGTATATTCATCACAAAGCATTACTTTCGCTGTCAAATCAATTATGGCACCCACACGACAAGCAAGAATTTACAATTTTATTAAACAAAACAAAAAACTGGAGTAAGGCCGGGTAAACGTCAGCTAGTTTTAAATGTATTTTAGTATTCTGTATGTCCTAATGAGGAAAGCTTTGATTTCATGTATGATATTTATATATTAAAAAGTGGTGTTTACGAAATAATTTTTATTAATTTATTAATATATTTTTATTTAATAGGTACGTTTTACTTATAGGAAAAACCCGAACATACCAGAAAACCTCACTTTGTTGACTCCATTTTCTTGGCACGATCGTCCACATGGTTCCGTGTTTACTCCGCTTTTAACAATATCAAAGTTTCTACTGAAAAATATATAAACCACATTTATCTCACTCAATATTTATTTAATCCACAATAACCAGAATTTACGACTGTCACAATATAATAAACTTAAGGTTTTCTTATGTTTTTTGACAGATCGACAGTTTTACCGTACTCATACAGTCTGGCTTCCTGTGGCTGGATTCCGGTTATTTTTAAGGATGAGGCATTGTCCTCATCCTTAGGGTTAAAGACATTTTGCTTAACTGTGATTACGATTCCATGTCAATGACAATACAACTAAAAAAAGTGTGTGGTTTAATTATCATAGTATAATTAAAAATTATAGGTGCATCACACATACTTAACACGTGCAGTTTATTAGATTTTTTTACAATTTATGTCAGTTTTATCTGACATTTTGGATATTTGACATAGTTACTTCACAATAATCGCATTTTCGTTAATTCTGTTCATTTAATATCATTTACACGTGACAAATTACTCACTATTAATATTTAAAGTAAAGACTTAAGATATATTGATTTTTTATTTTGTTAAAACTACGCAAATATTGATATTTTACGTAGTTAGCTGCGACAGCTGTCATCCGTGAGAACCGGAACTGCAAAAAGTCGTTAGTAAAATTACACAATTACTGTTTTAATTTATTTTTTTTCTTTAAACCCTAATTAAGAACCAAATAACAAGATAATAATCTTAGTTTGGATTTACTGAGAAAAAAAACTAACCTAAAAATTCCTTACAAAAACTTTACCAAGTTTTAAATGATTTTGTATGCATTATTTTGCATTTTCGCGTATGCCAATATTTTTTTCTAATTTTCAGTAATCTGAAGCGAATTTTTATTTTAAAAAACTATACGTATTAACAGTGAAGCGAAATTGTTGAATTTTACTAAGTCTAAGACAAAGGATAAGAATAATGTCACACAGCCTCTTTGGGCTGCATTCCTGAGTTTCGTCGTCGGCTCATAAAGCTGAGTGATACGTAACTCAATATTATCAATATTACTCCATAATGTTATCTTTTTTTTAAGTGTTCAATTTTAAACACATTTTATTCATCATAGCACCAACCAGTACCTACCAAACATGTATACATAATCTCTTTACACTTCAATATTATACTTTTTTCTAAATATATTATATTACCGTACTATGTCAATACTAGCTCTTTCCCCTTCTATTCTTTTTTTGTATAATGTCACTTTCTAATATGAACTAAACTTGTCAATTTGACTGTCCTAAAACGGGAATTGTTCCTAGTTTGGGCAGTCAACGCTTTCTTTAATGTATTTTTTTTAAATAACGTTTTTCAAATAAATAAATATTATTATTAATGTCTTATCGGTAAAAAAGATCTGGAATCCCGTCCCTGTTCTCACAATTAATCTAAATATCAATCTAAATACATATTATACTCGTACATGTATGTTAGATGGGTGAGATACCAGATGGGTGAATTAATAGTTGATTGAAGTAATTATTTCATATATTGTCAGTGAATAAGGGAGATGAAGAGGTCAGGCGAGTTCACGGGATGACAGCAAGATTCTATCCAGCGGGAGGGAGAGGTTGAATCAGCTGACAGCTTACAATGGCAGTTAACACGCGTAATGTTATCTATGTCTTCCCACTGACAGCATTACTGTCGAACAGGTAATGTGACAAGGCGTACTCATGGTGCAAACGGTGCGCTTTCTCTCAGAAATGTAACAAGTCAAATTGAAGTGAACATAATCAATGTCCATAGACTGTTTTAATGTTATTTATGTAATTCTAAAATCTACTGTAATTAGAGAAGTACTAACAATCGATATGTGATAATTTTAGCTAACACTATATCTATCTATGTTTCCATTTTGAATTTGTTTTCTACTATATCACTATCTCACAAAAATGTATAAAATGATACCTCCTATAGTTTTATATTATGTAAAAAAGAACGTCTTGGCGGGCTGTGTTTGTTTGTTTGTTTTGTATACAAATTTACTTTTTTTTCCGAGCTTGGTAAACTTTTGCACACTTGACCTTCGAAACAAGAGAAAGTCAACTGTCTACATGAGATTTTGATAAACCACCCCCATCCCCTTTTCATACCCCTTAAGGCAGAATTTTAGTACTTATTGATGAAATTTTATAGGTGTAGGTGTAGGGGTAGAAGTAGGTGCAAGGGTAGGGGTAAAGGTAAAACATCACAACCTCAAAACTTTACTCCAAACAATTCATAACCCCGGGCAATGCCGGGTACTTCAGCTAGTATTTAAATAAAACTGCCTTTTAAAATACATACAACGGTTAGGTGATACATATCTCGTACATTATGCCTCAGAAGAATAATATTATGTACATAATTCTCAGTTTCTTAATTAGGGTCGCAATAAAGCTGGGATAGGGAGACTCAAATGTTGTGAATAAAATAAATATTGGAAAAATTTATAAGAATAAAATATTATTGGACGTTGATTGTTTATTTATTGTTTTTTGTGTTTAGTTTGTAGTAATCAAAATATATTGTTGAATTGTGGAAACTCTATTAGCAGCCGAACGGACGAATCTAGGATGAAGTTCACTGAATTATTTTCTTTCAAAACAACATATGATGATCGAAATGGTCTATAGATAGTAGATATCACTGATATATGACTTAGTTGATCAATGTTGAGTACTCTTAATGGTTAATATAAAAAATACAAACATTGCAGGCGCAAGAAATACTACGAATGACTTTTCTGTAAATTTTATGTGCGTAATTAGAAAAATGTATGAGGTTTCAAAAGACAATATTCTTCAAACTGTTATCTTTGAAATTCTGTATGAAATACGTACTGAAATTTTAAGTAAAACGTTCAAATTTGCTTTCATTGGTTTTCAAACTGCACCTATTTTCAGATGTTTTAGGATGTATTTCAAAGAATTTATAGATTTCTGTTGTTGGATTTTTTGTCTTTTGAAACCTTATACATTTTCCTTACTTACTACCCGTATAGACTGTACAGATACATGATTTGTGGTATTGCTTGAGTCAAAACCTTGCAAAGCGATATTTAGGATCATTCTTAGATCGAAAATGTTTTAAACATATTGATCCTATCACTTCAAAGTTGCTATACATTCGTTAATACTTATGTATCTTAAAATAATAATAATTGGATTTCTTCTATAGCGCCGTTTTCGTGGGAAAATCACCTCAACAGCGCTTTCCAATTAATTAAATAATACAACCAATACCTTACAGCTAAACTT
This sequence comes from Halesus radiatus, assembly GCA_022606495.2. Taxonomy (NCBI): domain Eukaryota; kingdom Metazoa; phylum Arthropoda; class Insecta; order Trichoptera; family Limnephilidae; genus Halesus; species Halesus radiatus. Next base: position 37,083 of record JAHDVE020009646.1, on the reverse strand, counting down.
TATTACTAATGGGACTAACTACTGAGACTTATAATTAGTGACTTACATCTATGGCTTATAGGTAGTCACTTACCAACTAAAAGTTATAGTTAGTGATAATTTAAACTTAAGTGGGCATAACTAGAATAAAAACCTGACACATATATAAACCTAGTACCTATTTAAAACTAATACATATCTATGACCAAGTGCATATTTTGTATACAATACTGCAAAATGACGTACAACTATGGCTTAAAACTAGAGTCTTACAACTAACATACCTATTTATAATAATATAAATACCTGTATGATTATTGCTCGTGCTGTCAGTGGTAAAGCACACAAAAGTGTAATAATTTTGTCAGTAACAATGAATTTTTGGGTAATTAATAAATTACGATAAACACCATCATGGTCTATTTAAAGTTTGTTTGTGGTGTTGTTTTTATTTAATAACCAGCTGATGTGTATTTTTTTGGAATTACGTTATGAAGTTGTGAATTCTTGCCTGTCCTGTCCTTTTGGTGCCATAATTCATTTGACAGCGAAATTAATGCCTTGTAAGGACTACTAATATCTCTAAACAAAGAAACATTCATATATTCCTGATCGCTTTCGAAACATGTAGATGTCTATGTATATTTTAAAGTTTTTTTTTTTTAAAATAAATTTATTAATAATGACGCCATAAAGTGAATACCAATCGTTTGAAGAAATTATAAATGGAACATTAATTTGAAAAATGTGTTTTATTCCAAATACTTATTTTTTTCAAAGTATGTCTAAATAATAAAGTTCTATATAGGTACCTACTTGTGTTTTTCATTTTGAAATATTCTACCCAAACAAACCTTCTTCTTTTGAATATGTAATCTGTGGCTAACCAGATTGATATATCTATGGGTTAACCTCAATACAACATGGCGGGTTTAATGTTTTTCATACTAATTTTAAAACGTTATAGCAACAGTTTTACATATTGGATATCATTCAAACTATTCTCTAAACCTTCCCGGCACTAATAAGAAGAAACTGTGCTATTTTCAGCGAAACCGGTAGAATAATTTTCGATAAAATCTAGGACACACAGACAAAACAGGGATTCTATAATATTTTTGCAATGTAATTCGAATATTTTCGTAGAAACCATTTGCGGTTTGGCATTATTTTTTTAATTTTTTTAAAAATATTTTTGTCATCCCTGCTTCGGGGGTATCCGCAATTGGGTAACACGGGGCTATCCGCATAACAACATAAGCCGTTAATCCGAGGGAACAGCCGCGGCACACGGTTGATGATGTATGTAAATTGCCCGCCTGTCCCCCGGGGCGGCCCTATCCGCCTCGACAGGGTCAGTACAAACTCGCGCCGAACAAATTAATATTTTTGATGAACCTCCATTTTAGCTGCGGTGTGAATCCATTGCGTGAATCGCGCGTATAGAGTTTTTGGAAACAAATCGTGCATATTTTATTCGAGTTTGTTTCTACTGGAATGCGAAATTATTTGGTTTAATTTTTGTTGTTTGTCGAGTCAGTGGTCCTCTAACTTTTCTGCCATTCTATTTTTTGCGTGTTTTTAGTTATGTAGGATTCTTCTTTGATTCCTTTAGAATCAGTGGTTGCTATGTGCGTATCCGTTTTCTTGTGAAGGTTTCGAACTTTTGCACATTGCGCAAAAAAAATTATTATAAAATAATTTTTTTAAGGAAGTTTGCTTTGAGTATTAATAGGTTTATTTAGTCAGAAGTGTGAATATATTTCTCTGGACCGTACTAATTATCCCATATGCACTAATTAGGAACAGGTAAATGTGTATTTCAATAAATAAATAAATATATATAAGATCCCTTCTCGTACTATGTTGATCAGACGCGACAGTACGCCAGGTTTTTATTGATCCTTATATATATGTATATAATATTGCAGGTCTTATTTTGCCTTTAAATTTGGCATTCATTTCGCCTTTTCATTAACGACGTCAATATTCTGCTTAAAGTCCCAACAAGCCCCATCCTTCCTGCCTTTTTGTCTGTGAAACAGCGTAAATACAACAAAAAGACATCAAAATACCTCTCCTCGGCTTTGATCCAAATGCCCCCAAACGGTTTATTGTTTCGCTCAAACTTTTCCCTGGTACTTGCGAAATATTTAACAAGTTTATATCACAAAGGTTTATATTACAGATTTATATATTTACCCTCTGAATAATTATTTTCAAAGACTAAGTTGCAAAGAGATTCCCAGTCGCACACAATGAATATTTTCTATTCAAAAGAGGCTCTCCCGACATTTAGGCGTTTATCGTAGACAACCTTTGACACTTCGAAGCTTCATTTCTTATGGCTGGAAAGTTAACAACAAAACACGAATTATCCTGTTTTGTTAGATAATCCACTTCCTCACCAAGTTTTAACTTGTTTGGTGCCACCTTACACATAATATCTTCTATATAGCAAGCAATGAATAATGCAAATGTATCTACGTTATCATTTTTTTTTATTTGATGTAAATCGAATTTAATATTGTATTATTAAGTTCTGCAAGTATTTTAGTTTTTATTATTTGACAGTTTCGGCGTTCAAGGTCATTTTCAAACTGGTTAGTCCACATTACAACAACTTATTTGTAAGATTTTATTACTCCCACCCAATTCTAATTTGGACGGGTGTTTAAAATAATTATTCACTATGGGTAAAATCTATAAATTCTCTATTCTGTGAGGTTTTTAAATTTATAATGTGTTTTCCCCGTATTAAATTTGGTTAACAGTAAATAATAAAAAATAAATAAAAAAATTGGCGTTCTACGAATTAAACACAAAAACAATTAATATATACGTTATGTTAACCATCATGTCGGGATATGCTTCCATACAAAGTTTGGTGCAATTCTGCAAAATGTGATCAATTGCAAATTGTAAATGTGCTGCATTATAGTATGTAACGTTACATAATTACTTCACACTACATTGTGACAATATGGTCGTTAATTGTGGTAATGCATTTACTTATATGTAATAGTGATGCGTTATTTATTATTATTCATCCATCAGCAATTGCCTCTAGCAAATAAAACACAGGTTACAATTCTTTGAAATAAAAATAAACGAAAGCCCTACATTAGCTATAGGCAGCCCGCTCACTGGGTAGAGAAGATTATCTCCGCATTTATGTACCTCTAACCACATTTGACACAGGAAGATTGAGAAATGTTCCCTAACACTGCACGTAAACATTTTACAATACGATTTACAGAAAGCTTTATTTATGATAACATTGTGAACTTATCATTTTCGTTCAGCTTGCAATATTTCTTTTTATTAATTACGCGTGCGACTACTACCTTGCGTAAAAAATAATTCTAATTACCTACCTACTAATCATTTATTACCTACGTTTACTGTTAAATGATTTACCCAAATGGATTCCGATGTGGAATTAAATGAATACATATTAACTGGAAATGAAACCCGATTTAATGAAATAATTCGCTTTTCAGAGAATTTAAACCCGAAAGGGTAGTTGGCCGGGTAACAAGGTACTTAAAATTGAAATTATTCCCTTTGACGGTCATTATTGAATCTGATGATTTTTTCGTTATTTCGAAACGTTTCGCTGAAAGCGGATTTTATTTTCAGTTTAATTATTGAACCATGTGTATTTTACATGCAGTTATCGATACCCGATATAATTAATTTTTGTTAGTGTGCGGCCCAGCGCCATCGCGCTGTAAGCTTTAGTTACGTAAATTGCGGCACTGCTCTATAGCGCTGCAATTTTCTGTGTGCTTTTTGTCATCCTTGGGAGAGCAAGTGTTCAATTTGAGCATGGTATACGAGTATTGCGGTTGGCGCGTGCCTTGATAACTGTATTTATTGTTTATTCTGTTAAAATAAATACACCCTAAAGTGAATCGCTATTTTTCACCATGTCGAAAGCTAGTTCTATAGCGGATGATCGTAATGTATCAAATGACAGCGGCACTACGAAAGAAGGTACCTTTGTTCCCATAAATGAATGTGTGCAGCAAATAAGGCGATCCAATCTCATATGTGCTCGCTGTAAAAAGGGACTACATGGACCACGGGAAAACACAATGGTGAAGTGAAATAATCTTATATTTTTGTATGTTAAATATTTTTTATAGTTGTAAATGTGTAGTATTTTTTTATTAGAACTATGATATCCGCAAAATTTATTCTTTACTTGTATGATTTAAAAAAAATCATTAAAACTGATTGATATTTGTGCAAGTTATTGTATTTTTATTAAATACCATACTTTTTAAAAACACAGAATAGGTATTCTATAATATAATAGGTAGCAATTTATATACATACTTGCAAAATAAGTATAGCACAAAAACGGTTAAATCGGATTAAATAATACTTTTTCCGTAAACTTTGATTTTTGACGGTTACTGTTTTATTAAACATTACATAAATGAATGAATTAATTAATATACTTTTTATTCACCACATTATTAATATAATTATATCTACATGTTTCTAAAGCGTTGCTTTCTTCATCAGGAGTAATACTAAAAATAATAATAATGTCATGTATAGACAAATGATAAAAATTAGAACACAATCGACAAATTATAAACATAAACAAAATTAACTAAAGTAGGTAAGTAATTAATCAAAAATGTTAATAAAAAATATATTATAAATCATTTAATAACAAATTTATATTAGAAATTATTTTTATTATTAATATTAATATCGTAATAAATTCAAGGGATAGCTATTTTTAAAAGTGTTTGATTATTTATTAAATAATCAAATATTGAAATATGTATGATTTTTTTTTTAATTATAAATATATGAAAACCAATCGTTTGTAGAAATTATTACATAAATGGTTTGAGGCTATGATATAGCTTAACTTTGTGTGATATGTTCGTTGACGCAAATGTATCGCAACTAATAACAAATTTGGACCTAACCCTCTTTTCATTATTTATTTTATATTTCATCTTTCAAAACTATCTTTAATGTAATTCCAAATAATTGCCAAAATTACTGGTTTTAGTTGAATCATTAAAAAATCGGCTTCTTATGCGACCTGTATTTCGTAATTTAAAACATGTTTTTTTTAAAGAAATCTTATCCGTACAATATACATAAACACTGTGAATCATCAGGACTTATCCGAAACACTTTAAGGAGTGATTGCTGAGCCTGTTTGAAAATATAAATAACAAATGTAGATCGTATTTTAGTTTACTTTTATCAAATTCAAACAAACAAAAAACTTTCATTTGTCATCACTGATCACTCAGCCGAGAAACCGCCGCACCGTGTTTAATTATTTTTTTTAAGTTATCGGAGTCAAAACGCCATATACATTTTAAACTCTGAATAAACTCAGGAATTACTGCTTAATATGCCATACTTTTTATTTTTTTTAAATGTTTCAATTTAGTGGTATTTTAACCGTTAATCCAAAATAATTTGTTTGACATAGACACAACGCTGTTTATCAACATTTGATAAATATATATGTTTTCAAGTTTTCGCGATATTTTTTTCTTTTGAATAGTTTTAGGGATATTATTCCGTGTTGCCCTTTCTCATCATGTAGTCAAGAAAAAAAGATAAATAAATCTATTGCACCACGTACATTCAAATACGTACGTGTAAATATGTGACGCACGATGATTTGGTTAGGCTTGTACCCTGAAGTGGCGGGAGCGTAGAGGTGAAGCATAGAGGCTGCAAGTGCAGACAGCTCTCCCCGCAGGCCTCACTGTGCCGCGCCGCGGCCGCTACGTAGATCAATCAGGGCTGACCGCAGCGGCCGCTGATTCGAATAACGCCCTAATCCGATAATCAACGCATCGACCGCCAAATGGGACCGCCCGCCCGCCACTGCAATGCTACCATGCAACCAACTGTGCAACTGTTTATATATATCTAACTCATATCTGTGCAACTACGTTTACGAGCGCGTAACCCGTTCAATTCCATAAAATATTCCCTACTTACGTGTTATCTAAATTTATTTCGAAAAGTTTTAAATTAGTTATAATAATAAATAGCTAAATTACAGTATAGTGCCATTTAGTGACTAAAATCACCTCCAGGGTACTTTACATCTCGTTAAGGTCTACAGCCCCTTTTAAATAGATGTCTGTTTAGACTTTTCTTACAGTTTTTGAAATTGCTTTCTGACCTCAAAATAAAAGGAAGGTCATTCCAACGGATCACTGTTGGCCGATCTGAGCGAAAGTTGCCTCTGCGTAAGATGGTCCCTCACGCAGAGATCAGTCAAGTATGATGGTGCCAGCCCGTTCGATGCCTTATGTACCATAAGACGAACTGAACTCTTTCTGTGACAGTTAACGTTCAGCACCTAAAAATACACACTTCGTAGTCTGCTGATGCGAGAAATATTATTTGTGATTTATCTGTAAATTCTATACGGGTAGTTAGGAAAATGTATAAGGCTTCAAGGAACAAAAAATCTCAATCTGTAATCATTTAAATTCTATATGAAAAACGAAACGTGTAGAATTTACATACCAATCAATTCTAGTATTGTATAAGTTAGCAAACTACGAAGTGATGTTGGGGCTATTTTCGTCTACTGGTCCTTAAGTTAGATTACTTTACTTAGGTTATGTAATTTGAAAACCTCACCCAACCTAACTTAATATTGTAATATTTTCCGAATAAGTCACAAATATTGTCATTTTTTTAAAATTATCTACTTTCCGTAATTTTACAGTCAATATATTTGAAACCCATATTTTTTATTCACCATAATGTTTATAATAAATTCTTTAATTTTTGTTTTTATAAATTTAATGTAAATCAAATTTAATAATGCTATTATTAAGTATTTTAGTTTTTATTATTGTGACAGCTGTTTCGGCGTTCAAAGCCATCTTATAAATGTCATGGCATAACATCATTAAATTAAAAAAAATAATTAAATCCACTTCTACGAATTAAACACAAAACCATTTAATATAGCGCCTCATCCCTTTTTTTTTTTTTTAATATGAATAACGCATAAGAGTCCCAACTGCTTCCAACCGTCTTGAGCCAGTGAGACTATGGCTTTCCCAATTGGGGAATGTTGTGAGGCTAAAGGCATTGGGGAGGTGAATGAGAAGGGGAAGAGGGGGGTGGGGAAATACCTGGCTATTCAGATCTTCTACGTTTCAATTCTGAATGGTGGTCTTTCACCAGGGCGATACTGAGAGTATCTTCCACTCTGGTTTATTTTGATGGTGAAAATAAATCTCTTCCCTAGACAGAAATGGCTGCATAAATTAAAACTAAATAATAAATTGTATATATCTTATTTAACTCTGAGAACATCTCAAACAGCCATCAGTGATGTTTGATATACTCGTACTTAAAGTCCCTGTAAGAACTAGCACTGCTAATAAAACAATTATACTCTAAAACAATGCTACTTTGTATTTATAAATACAAAAAACAAGAAAAAACAACAATCACATATATTAGAAACACTAGATCTCAGAGTCAAAAACACATTAAATAAGGAACCACAAACACAACATTAGGACAAAAAAATTCTTATACTATGGTACAAAATCCCACTATCCTTTAAAAATCACAACAGCCATAATAAATTTAAAAATCAAATAAAACCCTGGATACGTTAAACAGGGAGATCTGAAATAGAAAATATATTAATAACAAATACAGACTAACACCGGAACCACTCAACTGCACTTAAAACAGCTCACCTTATTAATTTTATTTTTCATCGAGCACATCTATTTAATATAATTTAATTTCACATTTTGTAAATGAAATCCTCCGCACGGGAAATCCCAGTAAGGATGTCATTATTTGCTATTTTATTTTAAAAAAAAGATGAAAATAATGAAACGTTATTATTATCATTTAAAAAATAAAACAATAACTTTGTTTTACATCACTTTTATTTATACTTTAGCCGACCGGGTTTCGCTGCTACCGTAGCTTCTTCAAAGTTACCGCTTCATATGAAAATATGTTATTATTATCATTCAATTATATGATTTGATTTTTTTCTTCACAAATGCATGAAAATCTGATATTACATTATTCATTAAGTGGGTATTGCAAGGGTTATAAATACCACAGCGAGCGCACTTGTAACACGCCCGATTCTATATCCACGCGACAAACGAGTGGCATTTAACACATGCGTTAATATCACAACATTAAACAATAATCGCACAATTTTAGCAAGTTCGTGTTCAGAAGCGCGTTACCGGGGATGCTCTGATCCTGATGGCTTTAACTGTCATTGCATTACTCACATAAATTATATATATATATAATTATATATATATATATATATATATATATATATAACGGAGTCCGGAAAATAGTGGTACGAGCGGGAAACTGGTGAATCTACATCACACTATGCCTCGATTTTGTTATATAACCTTTTTGAAAGTCTGAAGTTAAAATTTTTTTTTACAGTAACTTATTTTCAAATGGAAATTATTTCTCTCGGGTCCTATGTCATCTTTAAGGAAGCTATTGGGAGGGTATTTTTAAGGAGAGAAAGGAGTGAACGTGGATCTTGAAGAGACCCATTCGTAGGAGGGAGGAAACACACAGCCGGCAGATCATTCCACAGCTGAGCTGTTTAATACAAGAATAAATCGTAGAAGCGACCTGTTCTCATGTTTCAAATGTCAACCGTATGTAAATTTTGACTATGCACCGGTGCCGAAGGCATCAATAACGCCAGTTCCTCAGAGCATCTTCCATTAAAATACCCGTAGAACAAGGACAGCATTCTCACCTGACGTCTGTGTTCCAAAGATTGCAATCCGTTTGTTGGCGAATCTATCAAACGGACCCCCCGTTTCTGCGCAGAGTCAAGAGTTTTTTTTCAGATATTTTGGGGCTCCTGACCAGAGGTGGCTATCAAATTTTACGGTGAGGCGTACTTGCTATTTGTACAGGGTCAGTAGTTGTGTACTATTAAAGTATCTGCGGGCTATGTACAATACGCACAGCTTCTGAGAGGCTAACTTTACTCTGGCTTCGATTATATCATGTTTAATTAAAATAAAATGCTTCGAAGCATAGACCCGGCTTCAAAAGTTTTTTAACCTTTTATTTCATTGGCAATTTTTTTTTTTGAAAACTTTAGAAATTCTCAGATTAATTTTTTTGTGTCCACTGCCAGGGAAAATTTCTCCCTCTTCCTGTCTCAACTGTGGTTACAGGTGCATACATGAAGAGATAATCTTCTCCACCCAGTAAGCGGGCTGCCTATTGCTACTGTAGGGCTTTTATTTATTTTTATTTCAAAGTATAAATGTCGCGGACTGTGAAAGGTTTTTGACATTTTGTATCGCAATAGTTCGACGCATTTGCCCACCAGTGCGTGAAATAATTAACATTTTCTAAGTGACTTTAGGCAAGCAATTTGTGTGTGAATTTCTTCCATTTATGGTTATGATTGTATGAAAAGACAAATATTAAATGTAACTCTGAATTCTGTCCAGTAATATGTTGAATAATCAACTAAAACCGGGTAGCAATTGATAGTATTAGTTGTTTTAGAAACCAATTCGGAGAAATAAATAATTAACAAATGGGGCCTTTATTTCTACGCGCAGTCGTATTCATATCCGAATGCTTTCCTGGATATCGGTTAAATAACCGTTGTGAAAAATGCCCACTGAATGGAATATCCACGCGATGTACATTCGTACCGCCATTAAAATAAAACAATGGGTGAATTGATTGCGGTATGGAAATGATTCATTCAGGAAATCTATTGAATATCTCATTATTGTTAAATAAAATAGGTATTATGAACCTCATTACGTAACAGTTTCATTACGTCAGATAAATATCATTGCTATTAAACATTTTGATTTTTAATAAAATGTACTAGTGATTTTGAATGAACTAGTGTTCATTTAGGATATGTTAATATTATCTTCTTCAATGATTAAATATTACAATAAGGTGTATAAGCTTCAACAAGTCATTAAAAATAAATTGAATATTGTAGAAAAAGTGAATAGATGTCTCATATAGATAAAGAAATCGGATAGGTATATCCGAGACACTATCCAGATTGCAATTGTGTTCGGGAAGAACTTTGTAATCATCATAAAGATAGCAACTATGGTCTTATTATGAGGAGCGACAATACAGGAATACGCCACTTCTAATCCATGGAAAGATAAATGGGACATTCTCAAACCTACGAAACTTACATGACTGGAGCGAGTGGAGTGTAGCTGAATTATTTCGAGACCTGGGGCCTGATTCCGGTTCTTCTAAGGAATAAGGCATTGTCTTTAGGCTTATAGAGTTTTTGCTTAATTGCGGTTCCAATTCTCTCGGGAAACATTCTTTTAAAATATCGTTTTTTGCATAGTTATAACGAAAGAGAAACTCAATATTCTCGTGAGTATTGATTTTAACCATTATTGGTTAGTCATTTGTCACATGATAATGCTATTACATTAATCTAATTACCGAAATTGCGATATTTGTAAAGTACCTAATGCCAAAAGTATAAGTGATGCACCTGTAAAAATATAATATGCTACCCGTATTAAGTATGAGTGATGCACCTATAAAAATATAATATGCTACCCGTGTTAAGTATGAGTGATGCACCTGCAAAAATATAATATGCTACCCATATTAAGTATGAGTGATGAACCTGTAAAAATATAATATGCTACCTGTGTTAAGTATGAGTGATGCACCTATAAAAATATAATATGCTACCCATATTAAGTATGAGTGATGCACCTATAAAAATATAATATGCTACCCGTGTTAAGTATGAGTGATGCACCTGTAAAAATATAATATGCTACCCGTGGTAAGTATGAGTGATGCACCTGTAAAAATGTTACAGTGTGTTATTTTATGTACATTTTATTTTATTAGCAATAATTTTTTAAAAAAAAAGTTTTATACTCAGAGCCAAGGAGCTCACTCCTTTACCACAAAAGTCATCAAATCACCAACATGAGTAGAACTGATTCTAGTACGTACGTAGAAAGGGTATATTTTAATTAATTCTGACACGAGGTTCCATCTATCAACCCCTATACAGACAAACCTATCTAATAGAAAATTGTTTTTTTCGTTTTTTTTTACTAAAGACTTCGGACCCGGACGTTTCGTTCCGCCCGAAGAGAGTCCCGTCTTTTACCAGCCGCCATTGCACGGAGAATATTTGGACATTTTCTCCTTTGAACGATTATTCCCCCCGCCAGTAATGAGTATCATACTATTGTGCCTCCCGCGAAAGCCGCCCTCCAAATTACAATGAATACAATTATTTGCCCAAGGACGTATTCAAATATATATCTAAAGAGTTTTTCGAGAATTTTCAGCTTTGGAATTCGTACGGAGATTTCGCGAGAATTATCGTTAGAGATATTTGAAGAAATATTTCGAAGGCTTGCAAAAGTTTCGAGATTCTGACGGAAATTAACAGATACAGACACATAGCTGTTCCATTTTTTTTTTGTTTTACTTGAGAAAATTCAACTTCACTTTATTTTCAGGGAGTATTCTAAATAACAAGACAATTGTTATTATAATTTAGTATTCTCCCATAAAACAACATTTTGATTGCAAAGTTTTTTTCACCACTTTTACAAACTGCTGACTTATTAATTTGTTTAGTATACCTATGTGTCGGTTGCAGTTTTAAGATAATAGACAAATAATTCCAAATTATATTAAAAAAAACCTTAAATGGTTAGATACCGTAGAGCAAATAATATATAGAGATGCCCTAAGACGCAAGAGGAAGAAACCGAAATAAGATGGGCGGGGGGCGAGCTAGACTTTCTGCCAATTTTAGTAAAATAGTGACTGATTAAAAAGGTTTGGCTTGTTTATAAAAATCGAATATTTTGTTAGAGTATTTAGTTTGATCATTTTTATATGTATTATGTAATTCTTACCGGAGTCGAAATCACGCGAAACAAACGTGGACGGCAGTGCACCAAAGCTGGTGCCAAAATGGGTGTCGCATGACCTTTGCCTCGAGCCGTCGAATTCGTATTAGGGCAAGTCTATCAATGCTTTCGTCAGTCTTAGATACTGTTGACCGATGTTTGAAAGCAAAACGTTTGTCAATGAAATATATCAATTCGTATCAACGGCTTTCAAATATTCAATGTTTAATGTAAATTTGATATCTATAGAAATAAGGAACTCCAGTCCAATTTAAAATATATATATATATATCAATAATGACGTCCAAACGTATGTACAAATATATTTCTTTTTTTTTCTAATGTTAGTTTTCATAGTTAAAATAATTTTTAAAGTTTCAATTTTTCAAAGCCCGCCAAAATATTCCAAATCTATGTCAGGCCGGTCGGTTTTGATCAGTTTTGAGGTTAGAATGTCAAATGTCAAAACAAGGATGAGCTTTAAAGAACATAATTTTATATTTCATTCATAGTAAACTAACTAGTAAATTATGTACCTTTTTAGAAACTTCAACTCAAAGAATAATAATAGTATTGAGTATTAACATTATCATAATATCCGAATTTATAATCGGTTTGCTCGTGAATCCTCCAATTATATGGTAGAGTCAAAAGTCAACCAATTTAAGTTTAAATATCGCCAAAACTAAAAAAATACACATATAAAATTCAAATCAAAATGGTAAAATTAAAATTTTCCGTACTAATCCAAAAACAGAATACGCACGTGACGTCAGATATTCCAAATGCAATGGTACCAACATAGCAAGGTGTTTCGATGGGATGATTTTTATGTGCTTTTAAATAACGATTTATAAATTGTATAATTATGTATAATAAAAGTTATATATTCAGAATTTGCGTTTGCTGATCTATATGAATATATATAGCCTTTATATTTTTTTTACTGGAGTTCCTTATTGGGACGGAATAGTGTTGTTATTATTCATTATTCTCAAGAAGAACACGGTAAACAATTAAACACTTGAGTCGGGTGGTGTCAAATTGTACGGATGCTTTTTATTAATTGTTTTTGTGTTTAATTCGTAGAACTTCATTTTTTTTTTTTTAAATTTAATGTAAATCAAATTTAATAATGTTATTATTAAGTTCTGCAAGTATTTTTAGTTGTTATTATTGTGACAGCTGTTTCGGCGTTAAGGCCATTTGCAAACTGTGCTATTGAAGCTTCTTGCTTAATTCTTATTCATACATTCTCGTATGATGGATATTTAGTTTAATAATGTATAAATTGATTAGATTTCTTTTCGTTATCGTAATTTTATTTAATGACTTTTTTCTTTATTTTCACCAATAAATAGCAAATTAACAAATTAAAAATCAACCTTAATCACCATCACCGTTTGTACAAAATAATATAACATGAATATTATTTAAATTTCGCTGTTAAAAAAGGTCGCCGTACACCGCCGCAAATATTTTGACGGAAGTAGTTATCCGCATAACAGGCCTAACGAAATTTGTCAAATACGCGGGAAAGTTTCGCGCCAAAATCGGTGACAAATGGCGGCTCTCCCGGGACCCGTCCCCGCAGCGGTCATGGAACCAAACTTCTATTAAAACACGCCGTGTCGGGGCTAATTGCCTTTTCTAAATATTTATTTTTAATTGATAAATATTTCATTAGATACCAGGACGGGGGTGCCTACATAGATGCTTCGGTACATAGTTGAACAATGTTGTGATTTAAAATACAACATGACTTTTTTTATATTTTAAATGTTAATTTATTTATTTGTAAGAAACGGCTTTTAATACAAATATATATATATATATATATATATATATATGTTATGTTTGAGATTTTCACGGGTGTAAGATGTAGAATAATTTTCTCGGTTTACCCGCGTAATGTAGTCCTTAGAAGGACTTTTTAACTCCTGACGTTTCGGACAAATTTTATACTCGTGCATTAATTTGTGGTCATACGTATCTCGATACTTTCAGGCACCTACCGCGAAACCCGCTAGATTAGGTAGGTACAGTAAACATTATTACGTTAAATATTTTTTGGCATTTACATTCCTTGCCTCAAATACCAACTCAATCTTCGCGGAATTAAATTTCCAGCGAATACCGTCCAACAAATAAAACACGTTCTGAATTTCTATTTTGTCATGAATGTTTGTTATGTCAAACTGTGATGGTGCCTACCCGATTTATTTAAGGGGTGGTACCTGCTTACCTGAAATTTAACCAACAATCACTTGGTTTGGCCATAAAAAGCGGAAATTTAATAATTTGGAAGTCAATTCTTCATTACTATGGCAACACCAAGCTACTCACTGTCTGAAATTTGTTCTTTACATTAAAATTTCTTCGCATTCAAGTTTTTGTTTTATTGTTTTATTTATTTTATTTTAGTTATTTGTACATTTATGTTTTCAAAATAACTCATTATAATTATAATATTACATGTAGATAATGATAATTTAAAAACTAATGATTTTTTTTTCTCGTTTAATTTAATGTGCTTTTTCAATCGACAGTTCGTTTAAAAGAAACAAGGCAAAGCAACATAACTGGATTTTGTTTATGATGTTTTTTTTTTATAATTTTAGTCTACGAATTCGATTTTGTTTTATTTTGAAGACCGTTTGATTAAAAAAAATATCCTCTTGTGAAATCATTGGTACTATCCGAAAGAAGATGTTTCTACATCATGTCCTGAAGTAACTTTATGTTTAAAGTTTTTTAATGCTTCGCAAGGAAGAATAAAAGTAATTTTTCTTTTGTATTTCTTAAATTTGATCTATCGGAATAACCATGTACGAGTATTAGATGCTAGATAAATAAAAACAAAATTAATTTCGCAGATGAAAATTATTAAATAAATAATAGACATTAAAATAAAAATTACAATGTTTTGGCTTGTTTCTTTAAAACGCGAACATGTTAAACAGTTTAATCTGATGAACAGCTTTCAAAGATTAAGTTAGTCGCTTGGTGTTACCATAGTAATGACGTATTGAAGTTCTAAAGAAGAAATATCGTAAATTAAATGCAAAGCTATACATCGGGCACACAGAGACGCCCACACCACGTTTCTGTCGGTTTATCTCCACAGTGCAGTGATGGGAATAGAATCTTAGATTTAATAGAATCAATTCCCACCACTGCACTGTGGAGATAAACTATCTCTGGTATAAAGTGCCTAATACAGCAGAGGCCAAAATTGAATTGCAATCTTGAACAATTTAAGGGAATCAAATTTGTGAACGATCATTTTTTTCCCAAATTATATATTATTTGTATATTCTTTTGGGATAACATAATTCGTGACGTTCGGTAAAAAAAAATCGTTCTATTTTGCAAGTTAATACCCACCGATACCCTCCAAGCAGAAACTGAACATTGTTCGAAAAGGAGATATGTTTGCGTGGAAGAAAGAGGGAGATCGCTAGTATTAACGTGGCTTAGGGCGTAAGCGATCGTTTCAAAAACACTACGTATTAAAATAAAGCAAAAATCTCAAGATTGCTGACTTGCATTGAAAGAAATACTGTGATTTTTTGTTCATACCTATAACGTATTAAATAACGGAACCATACATGTTATAAATATTCTTCGGAATATGCTTTGCAGTTTTTTTTTTCATCAGGGGAATTTCATAAAATTACTTTTTCAAATAGACATCTGAATTGACATTATCTTAAAAAACCTTCATTTTTTCGATGGAAGTTTGTAATATGTACTCGTACATAGAAATTCTGAATGCAGATGCGTTTTAAAATAGCATAGTTAGTATACTACTAAAGTATACCCCCTTTTAGGATTTTAATTCCGAAAATGCATTAATCTTCTTAAATTAATTAATTACTGTTTTTTTTATTTTTATATTCGTATAACGAAACATTTCACTGTAGTTTGGTCATAATTCTAGGTAAATAATCACAATATTTTATTGCTGTCATGCAACCCGCAGAAAAATTAAAGGCCATTAAGGCTCTTGCGTATTACGTCCAGAAGGGTGGATTTCGCTTACACCCCCAGAGCAGTCCAGTACAAATTAAAATTAACAAATTACGCGGAGCTTTAATACCGAGGTGGTTGCTTTTTCACAAGTCGACCCCTCGGAATAACGTGGTTCCATCTGACACAGCAATCCCATGCGATGTGCTCTATAGAAGATAATTAATTTTCCCATAACATTGCCATGCCAGATGGAACCTTTTTATTCCAAGGGGTCGAAGTATCGACTGGGGTTTCGCCTAGAATATGTGCAGGTAATTTTTTTTTCTGTCTTAGTTAATATTTATTTTTTCTTCTTTTCTTGTCGAGACTACTTCAGATCCAATCTTGGAAAATATACTTATTTATTATTGATTACGCGGCAACATGATTGAATCGACAAACTCGGCAAAATATGTTATTCTGTAACAATAATTCTGGGACAAACTACCAAATGCATGCACCCATTTCTCGTCTACATACACTTGGAAATAAATTCACCTCTGCCATAGATATATTTATTATAAGTTTACCCATGTTTAAAAGATACCTGAACGATATTTTTATGTTGCAACAATTATAAGAGCATCGCATAAGAGTTATTGTTTAATTATTTTTTTTTATATATATTATCTTTGTACTCATCTACAATCCAAAAACTTGTTTCTCTTTTTTTCTTTCTACGTATCATATATTATGTATTATGCATTTTCATACATTTTTACATCATCCGAAATATAAAAACACAATGATTTTTTTCACAATGTCATGCACTCATATTATAAGAGTATTATATTATGCATTTGTGTATTATGTATCATGTAGATCAGGCTATTACTATTTTTATTAAAAAAAGTAGTATCTACAAATTAAAAATCTTTCCCTTTGTCACTTCTCTGTGGCATGCACTTATACATTATTATACCTTCATATACATAATAAATATGTTACACTTATGTACCAACTATGCATCATGTTATGTTCTGTACACATAATAATTTTAATGTTAAAATATGTAAAAGCCCTTCGGGGCGTTAATGAGTAAATAAATAAAATAAATTAATAATAGTTTCGTTTTTTTTAAATCACTTGGGAAATACGTGGGAAATTTATATCTCAATTATCTTTTTAAATTATGGTGCAGATAACATTAAATGAATATAAGGACATAAATATTACGATCACAGTAATGATAAGTTCATAACTTCATCACGCTTCAAACGCGACGCTTAATATTTGATCAAATGTTGTTATTTAAAATTATGAATAATAGCCTGGACTCGCCAGAGCTCATTAACTGCTTTATACTTTCACATAACATCAAGACCTACCCTACAAACCGGTTTTGTTTATTTGCCCGCATGCAAGACCAATCTCAGGATAAATTTTCCTATTCCCCGTATTTGTGCGCAATATAACGCACAATTTCGCAATATCGACATTCTTCACAATACCCTTTCAAAATATCGAATCGCAGTAGTACTTCCGACCACAGATTGTGATTCACGCCTATAAAATGTATCGAAAGCATCTCCTGTCCCGATCCTATCTTCCTCTTCCTCTCCTCCCTTTCTTCTTATTTTGTGTTTTGTAATAAAACATATTTACTTAACCACTTTTAGGATAAAAAACTTTGTTGGCTTACCTTTTGTAGAACTTCCTTTTGTATAAATCTGTATTAAAAGCTGTGTGTTTCTTACAAATAAATGAATAAATAAATAAATAAGTTTCCATGCTAAAAGTTTCACAAAAGGAAAACGCGGAAGTGGAAATAGACAAAGTAATAATATTCCATTTTGCATAAACTTCTAGGAACAATTAAATAATATTTCTAAACATTTACTCGCAATACCTTGATCGATTGAAAAGTATTTACAAAACCAATTCATTCAAATAGTATATCGACCTTTTTTAAATAAATTATTCAAATGAAAAAAAAACATCGCTGGTTAACTGTAACATTTATTTTAAATCTTTTATATTATTATCTTTTTTTTAACATTTGAGGGAGTTTATCAATGTTAAATTTGAAGGCATCCACTCTCCTTTGTGTTTCCTTGCCAAATGAACAGGGGCGGCTCGGAGCGGAGGGCAATTAAACTTTTAATCCCGTTACAAGTTTTGCCGCTTTTTTACCGCCCGGGACTTGTAGCTGCGCCGCAGGCAATTAAAAAGTGGGTTCGCTCGCAATAATCATTATTATTACTGGGGATTATCATATAAATGCTATTTCGCCTTTTTGAAAATTTAATTCCGTCATTTAAATTTCGCAAATAACATTAGGCGCTTTCACGAAAACTGACTCCCCCATATTCACGTTACACCCCCATCGGAGGTAAGACAGCTTCAATACTTAGTCCTTTGACATTGTTTTATGGAAAAACCACTATCGATGATTCCGGCATGGGATTTCGCCTTATGCAAGAACATTTTTCAGAAACTCGTTTTAAAAGAAAATCTTTAAATCGATACAATTTCGACAATTTCAAAATATTGATGGGTTGGACCATAATTCAGTAACGCCCTGTCCAAGGTCACTCGAATTGAGATGCTTTAGCAATGTTTGTGATCAGATTTGAATATCAAAATAGCCAGGTCCTTCTAATTCTTCTTCCCGTCACCTATACATACTCTCTTCATTTCATCCTAAACATTTCCCAATATCAGGGATGCCATAATTGCACTTAGGACCGACCTGTCTATGTTCACAAAGAGAATTTTTTTTCTGAAATTTCACCCGTTAAATCCTGCACCAACTGCACCACCTTCCATAATAATTTATCAACGGAACTCAACACCGGTGAGGCACTCGGCGCCGTCCTTTACAAGCTTCCTCCACCTGAAGCTATAGGGTTAAAGGTACCCCTCCATAATTGGTTTGAATATTGCATTTGATGATCATTGCTCGCGGGTCACGTTAGAATAATGATATCAACACTGAGCCGTGAAATGACAGGGCGATGATGCTTCGCCGCCATTTTGGATGATATAGCTGTGAAGTACTGTGAAAAATTATGAAAATTGTTTATAATCTCGATGGTTCAAGATGGCGGTGTACCAAACTTGTCAACAATATGAAATTTGCCTTGTTTCAATGCTTAAATCGCGTATGTTTTTATTTTATTTATTGATATCTGTTTTTTTATCTGAATGTTACAAATTGATAAGTACTATGAAAACCATTATAAACTTTATTCCTCTTGTTTATTTGTCAGACAGGATTGGTGGAATTCCACCAGTTTCAAAAATGCAAAATTGTTACAAATTAACATTATGTTCAATATTTTGGAAATTTTTTGATATATAAATATTTGCTTTTTATTTAATATTAAATATTCGTATATGTGTGGGCAATGCGCATTCACGGGAATACTCATTTGTACTAGTGTCGAAAAAAGCCGTGCCTTTCGGTACATATCACAAATGCAGTAATCAGTACCATCTTTTGGTACCTATATTAATTAGTACAACATTACCAACGGTATAGTATGGAAATTTTACAGTATATCCAGTAAATTGGCTTGTAATATGTATAAATGAAGCGGTTAATGGATGACTATTTTGAGAACATATTCTTCGCCGGGTGCCTCAACTCATGAGAGGTTGGGTATCGCAAAGAAATATTCACCTAAATAATGCAATAACTGATTCATCAAAATATGTTTTATTCCAAGTCGAACGCTTGCTCGATAGTGGAGTACAAAATATTTTGTTTTTGAGTTGTGGATGAATGAAATTACAGTTTGTCAAAAGGAGTGTGAGCATAAATCATTTCATTATGAAACAGATGATTTCGTTGCAGATTTTCGATCTTTCGGTTGCAATATGTGAATTATTCAACTTATCTTACATAGCCGCATAGTATAAAGAAAACATAAGGTGACCTTATAAAAAAATATTGAATGATGCATTCATTTTACGTCGTGGATAATCACCCTCCATGATTCTTCTGTCATTTGAGAGCTTTACATTTTCCCTCCAAAAGCGTGCAAAATGGCGGCCGGTAGCGCGAAGTTCGCCGCGAGCAGTGACGTGTTTTAATTTCGCCATACTTTGGGTGATTGGTTGCTAAATTAACGGGTAATTCGCTCGTGCTTCAAGAATTTCTAACGTTTCAATCTCATTTTGTACTTTAACGGAATTATCTCCCGCTAAATGAAATACTCGAGGAATATCCAATCTGTGTTAATGTTTTCCTACAATTGTGAAGTTTTATTAATTTAATAACGTTCCCCTTTATATAGTACGTATTTTGAATTTGATTGACGCAACGCTGATCCTCTAACATTTCCTGGCTGTTTCCTGGTCTAACCTAACACTATCGAAATTGACCAATGTCCTTTTAACCGAATAACGTAAAGATCTATGATCTTATGTGTGCAATCGGGGTCTTCGCTGTTGAAAATAATGCGTTTACAAACCATATTACTCGCTAACAATCATGCCGTTTCTCCCCAGGGGTGGGCAGCAGAGGCGTGCATTCCATATGGGTTCATATGTACTGAGTACTGCCTACCCCACCTTTCACACAAACAAAATATAAATAATATCAAAATTTATAAAATTATTGCAAGAAATCTAGAATGCAAAATAACGCATGTGTCGTATTCAAATGTTATTCTACACAATAACATGTATATGTGTGCGCACTGCGCACTCGAGGAAAGGCTCATTTGTATTAGTTTCGAAAAAGATCGTGCCTTTCGATACATATCATAAATGTACCTTTTAGTACCTATATTAATTAGTGCAACTTTACCAACGATGTAATTATAATACTTGTTAGCTTTCTTTTATGCGGTCAAAAATAATAGATGAATTTTATATATCCAATGATTGGCTTGTAATATGCATAAATGAAGCGGTTAACGGATATTTGATGTGGCAGGTAATCCAAACCAACATCGGCTAAAGCCAGCAGCTTAGCCAGAAAACTTCCAACGTCCGTGATAAGTTTTTGAATATCAATTAATTTCCCTATTTTTTTCTACTGCTGGGCAGAAAGTATGGACCACCACAAAACTCTGTCTTGTCACACCTTAACTTCATGAACATTCATGAAGTCGCCTCTTAAATACTCTTCTACTCCAAGTATTAGATTAACTTGATCGTACCATGTCTTCGTTGGGCATCTCCGGTTTCCTCCTGGGTTCACTTATGCTTCATATATTCTTTCCATACTTATGTAGAGATATTCTTTACTCCGTTCATTATATCATATACGACTGCAAAAATAAATCTTTAATTCGTTAGTTAAGTTCAGACATTTTTTTTCTATTTTCTGTATAACATTTTTCTAGCAATCCTATGAGATTTTTAAATGCGAAACATGTGACACTTAAAATGTTCCTTCCCTCTAAAGGGTGGAAATTACGCCCGGTCGGTAAAACAGATGACGTTAGGATCGTTTGCTCGGTCGATAAAGCAGATTCCTCCCTAAAGATTCGCCATGCCGAGAACTATTTCCACCGAATTAAAGATATTTAATGTTTGTTCTTGGGTTGTTTTCTCAGGCAATTTTTCACATTAAGAGAACAATTTTAACAGCACCAAAATGCAGTTGCTGGCTATATGCCAAATCGTAAAGATTTTCATTTGTAAAGAATGTTACATTGAAGTCACTGTTCTGAGAATTTTAAATAATTTACACTTTATCTTGATCTAAACATTTTTGTATAAAAATTGCATGGAGCCAGTGGGACTACGGCAACGCTGTGGGACTACGGCATCGCTGTTTAGGGTATCTTGTGGGCAGGAAAAGGAGATGTGAGGAGGAAGGTCTAGAAGTACCAGGCTATGTAAGAGCTAGCACTGACGAAATCTTCAACATACTTAACATTAAATCAATAAAACAATTATACTCTAAAACAATACTACTTTACATTCATAAATACAAAAAATTAAAAATAACAACAATCACGCATATTGGAAACACTATATCTGAGTCAAAAACATATACAACAAAGAACCACAAACACAACATTTAGACAAAAAAAAACTTCTTATACTATGGTACTAAACTCTACAACAAAATACCACTCTCTTTCAAAAATCACAACAGCCATATTATATTTAAAAATCAAATACAACACTGGATACATTACATAGAGAGATCTGAAATAGAAAATATATTAACACCAAATACAGACTAACATCGAAACCACTCAACTGCCCTCAAAACACCCAACGTTACAATTATTTAATTTTTTTCATCAAGTGCATCAATTTAATATAATGTGATTTCATATTTTGTAAATGAAATCCGCAGCACGGGAATTCCCAGTGAGGATATCATTATTTATTATTTTGTTATAAAAAACGAAGATAATAGAATATTATTATTATTTAAATCTGGTCACTAAACACGGCTAAAGTTATTTCAAGCAATACGTTGATTATGAATGGTGGCTTTTTCGGTGGAGATACAGAAATACCACTATGAGTTGATTTAAAATATGATATTGTTATTTTTTAATTTTTCGAAGAAGAATTTTTCAGGGAGGTTTATACTTTGTGATTTCATTATGTATTTTAATTAAAACAAAATAACTTTGTATTCATCACTCTTTATTGATATACAATACAACATGTTTCGGGAACGATGTTCACTTCTTCAGGTATCAGTGTATACTAAAGTTAAAAATTACAATAAAGATCAGTTAGATGGGGAGGGGAGGACAAGAATAAGTAATTAGTGAATTACAAACGTTAAAGGTAGTTGGAGAGGGGATAATTAGGAAATTGCAATTTTTTTTTACGCCAACCGGTCTCGCTTAGATCAAGCTTTAAATTTAAAATTATTAGATAACCTACTTAATAATAAAACAAATTTATCCTGTAGTCCGATTTTAAGTATCTTTCCTACGAATCCTTCCCCATTAAATTATTAACATCCCATTATAGATGTCATTATAGATGCCTGTCTTATGTTGTCTCACTCACCCATATCATTATTACTATGTATAGTCTGTTTTCACAAATAATGGCTCTTATGATTGTCTTAATCACTTCATTATTTCCCCATTAAACTATTTTATTTACTAAATGAATTCAAAATTACTTTGCAATCACCACTTTATTAATATATAATAATAATAATAATACTTGGACGATTTGTATTGCGCCGTTTTTGTGAAAAATCACCTCAAGGGCGCTGTACAAATACTACTTGCTAGGGTTAATCTTATTATGTACATATACAGAAAACATACTTACCTGGTAGGGCACTCCAGATTAAAACGTTAACGACTTTGCACGCACAGGACACATATGTTAGAAAACACTGAACATTGCATGATATTGCAGTTACTGTTTAAATCCTATTTGTCATTGATATTATATACATTAGAAGGTTATTGGCAAAAGAAGAGTAGGTGCTTATTTGAAACATGATTTTTTTTGAGATTTTTGATAATAATTGTTAATTATTTACATTTACAAATATTTATAGTTATTTACAATGTCGCGGACTATGAACAGTTTCAAATGTCGCTCAACCTTAATCAAAGCAACGAAGAAAAAGACAAAAAGGAGTCTGCATATTGCTGTTTCTATCCATTATTTGTTTATTAGGTAACTGAACCATTCGTGGATATGACTGTCCGAAAAGATGAGTTTTGAGTTTTGCTCTGAATTCTGTCGAGTCTTTAATCAATCTTAGATCATATGGCAGTTTATACATATTAACATGTTTCAAAAGCGAAGCTTTCCTCAACAGGACATACAGAATACTAAATAATAATTATGTCAAGTATAGACATATGATAAACTTAAACAACAATTGATTATAGTTGGTAAGAAATTAATCAAAAAATTTAATAAAAAATTATTATGAAACATTGAATAACAAATTTATTAATATGAAAATAAATTGAAGAGACAGCTATTTAAAAAAAAAAATGATTGTTAATTATACCAAATCGACTATTAACACTTTATTGTTTTATTTACTATTTAGTTGTTATAATATATATAATTGTTGTCTCCATCTCATACATAATCCTTTCCAATTTCCTCTAATATTTCATTCTGCTTTCTCTTTTTTTGTATTATCCTCTCTCAGTCTTTTTCTGTACCTACATGTACGATAACTCTGTATTATTTTCTTTAGTTATTATATTACATTCTCCATGACGAAACTTGGGTTAAGCTATACCATTTGGCATAAAAACACAATAAATTAGTGGTTTATAAGAAAGTATTTGTTTTATTTAATGTGATGTCTAATTAATTGCCTCTTATGAAAATATAGAACTTTATTTAATTTCGACTAACTTTGTAGCTCATTAAAATCCACAGTTCAACTTTTAAAAGCTTATTTAAATGCTCCTCCACCCCACAAGTAACTCGTCTGATACCATATTATATTGTGATATGACGGTTATTATAACAGTGTTATTTATTAGACCTGTTAGTTTAACAGTAGATTGACGAGCGTAGTTATAGGAATCGATAATAATAAAATAATAAAAACGTTTATTTGTCAATAAGTTGTTAATTTTAATATTTTATTTTAAGATATTATATAGTTTTAGTAATTGAAAAAAGGTCACTGCTCAGCGATACATCCCGAGTGCAGTTGGTTATCAGCACTGCCTATAGATATTATATGAAGTTGAAGCTATACCAAGTCTCTACAACTTAAATTAAATTATAACAATAATTTTTATAAACAATAATTATTAGCCTGAAACACTCATCCAAATTGAAAAAACCTTCCGAGAAAAGATAAATGTCGCCGACAGGACTCGAACCTGCACCCTTCTGATTACCGGTCAGATGCTGTACCGTTGAGCTACGTTTGTTTTGTTTCAGGCTTATAATTATTGTTTATAAAAATAATTGTTACCCTTTGCGCTATGCACAAAAATCTTGTTTTTAAAACTTTAGTTTATCAATTAATAAATTAAATTAAATTAATAATCTTATTAATCTAAACATATTAATAAAAAACTATTTTATTTTACAAAATCGCTAACTCAAGTATCCATTGTATTATATTTATCAACGATGTTGTGCGGCTAACTGTGCAGTCAGCAACCGTTCGCAGAAGGAAGCACTGCAGCGACGTCGACCTTCGAATATAATATTGATATATACCAAAGTTTTGTTGAGGCATAGCTGTAACTATCCTCGAATACAGCGGTTTGATATTTAGGATGAACAGGTAAGTGGTCGGTAAGTTTTACGTAGATATTTACTCACTCATACCAGAACGGTATATAGCAATAACATACAATTAGCGTAACAGCGATTACCGGTTTATTCGAATCAGCGCCGTAAAAAAACTTGAAAATTGAACAATGCATTCAATCACTCTTGTAAAAACGAACTTTCAACACCCGACGCCGACGCCGAAAAACGACCAAATCCGTGTAGAATGGACGTCGGAAAAGCGAGAAAGAAAAACGAACGAACCGCTTCCCCCGACAAACTCGTTAATGCGAGCGGAAGTCGAACGTTAGCGCTAGTGTCGCTCATGTAGAAACCTTATCCGGCATACATATACATATGTATGTATTGTTGCAGTGTACGCCGTACAGCCTTCTCCGGGATCTTTAGCCGGGCTAAGTGGTTGTTTCTTTTTCCTAAGCGGCAAAATATACTGTGTGACCCTCGAAAATCTTTGCAAACATTATTTTAAAGGTTTAATGTTTGAATACCCTAATATGTCTCTTTATATCTGTTATTTTCCAATAATACTACGTTGGTTTTAGTTATTGTAAAGTGCATTTGAGGTGAACCTTCACAAAATTGCGCTATATAACTGAACTATTGTTATATTACTTGAAATACTTGGTGTTTATTTTGCTCTTCAAAAAAACTTTATTTTTTCTAAAAGCTAGTTGTTTAATTCGTAGATTAGCTAAAGACATGGTTAGGGGTCAACATTCAAAAATGGTTCTAAGCATCACTTTACAGGTTACTAACTCAAACAATACCACAATGAAATAATCTGTAAATTCTATACGGGTAGTTAGGAAAATTTATAAGGTTTCAAAAATACAAAAATCTTCACTGTAAACTTTAATTCTTTTTTTTAATGCAAATAACAAAACTTTCTTAAGTTTATGAAAAAAACGTACCGGGGAATGATCGCAATTTTTTCTCAACTTTTTAAAAATGTGTTGATATTTTTAACCATTTTTTTTTAGAAAAAGTCGTCGTTCTAGTTTGATTTTGATAAATGTAAACCTATGTAAATTTAAAAAAAAACGTAATAAATACGTTTCTCATTAAAAAAAAACGTTGTTTTTCATATCGCGTAATAATATTTTCATTTTCGTAGAAAGCAATTACTGCGTAGTTTGACATGTTTATTAAGTAAAACCAACACTTTGTTTTAAACCAGTAATTTATTTTTTAATTATCAAAAAACCGGTTTAGCCTATTTCAAGCTTCATTTTAGGTAAATCTTGATTTACCAAGATTTACCAAGCTTTACCAAAATTTACAAAGATTTATTAAACCAATTTTTAAGATTTACTCTGATGAAACTTGGGATAAGTTAAAACTGAATATATATAGTATTAATTGATAAACTAAAGTTTTTAAGACAAGAAGTTTAAGACAAGAAGACAAGTGCATAGCGCAAAGGGTAAGAATTATTTTTATAAACAATAATTATTAGCCTGAAACACTCATCCAAATTGAAAAAAACCTTTCCGAGAAAAGATAAATGTCGCCGACAGGACTCGAACCTGTACCTGATTGCCGGTCAGATGCTCTACCGTTGAGCTACGTCGGCTTATCGCAAACCCGCCAAGTTAATCAATATATATTAGTGTTTCATTCAATAATTACTGTTTTTTTTATTATTTATAGTAGTTTAAAACAAAGTGTTTGTTTTATTTAGTAAATATTATCATTATTTTGAAATAAAGGAGTGGAAAAAAAGGAGTGGAAAAATTCGACTGGGGGTAAATGTAAAAGGGGCTGAACCATTACTTAAGTTGTTATATTACGTATGATATGATATTATACAGGCTGTCGCATAAATCATGGATCAAACGAAGTGGTGTGATATGGGAGGCTATTTGCAATCAAAATGACCAAATATGCAGTGATCAAATTCTTAACCCCTTCAAAGTTATATTGTTTTTTACATTTTTTTAATATAATAATAATAATAATAGTTGGATGATTTGTATAGCGCCGTTTTTGTGAAAAATCACCTCAAGGGCGCTGATATACCCATAAAACCATCTGAAAAAAATACATCAAAAGTATAAATAGTACAGTATTTTCAATTATTATTTCTTTCAAATTATATCTATTTAATAAAAATATTTTTTTATCAACTCCGTATCCATATTACAACCGTGAATCTTGTTTTTTGTAATATTTTTATTTCTTTAAAAATAAAACTGATAAAATGTAAGACATTTTTGTAGTGACGGGTCAACTTCATCTAGCACCTATTTTTTGTGTTAGCTTCATTCGAATGTTATGTTAATAAAACCCACACACACAAAAAACAGGTTTCATTATTGTAATTTGGATACGGAGTTGATAAAAATATTTTCATTAGATAGACACATAATTTAACAAAATAATGTAAATAAAAAAAAAAATATCGTTAAAAATACTGTACTTGTTTTAATAAAAAAATTATGGATGACATTCCTGGGTATTAAAAAAAAGTTAAAAATGATTTAACATTGAAATGGTTAAGAATTTGATCATGGTCGTTTTGATTGAGAATAACCTCTCCTATCACCTCACTTCCTTTGATCCATGACTTATGAGACATCCTGTATGTTGTTTTATATTAATATCTACAATTTAACATTTTTTTATGAATTGTTAGCAACTTACCTACATTAACTTTTTTTTAAATTGTCTTTACACCAAAGTTAAAGTTCTTAAGTTAGTACCTTCTCGCGTTTTCCATTTTTAAACTATTCTACCCAAACAAGCCTTTTCTTTTGAATATGTAATCTGTGGTTAACCAGAGTGGTACATCTACGGACTAACCTCAATACAACATGACGGGTTCAATGATTTCTTCATAATTTTAAAACGTTATAGCGACAGTTTTACATATTGGATTTCATTCAAAATACTCTCTAAACCTTCCCGGAACTAATAAGAACAAACTGTGCTATTTTGAGTGAAACTGTTCTATTAATTTTCGAGAAAATCGAGAACATACAGACAGACAAACATTCGTTTTTATATTCAATGAAGGTATTAAACGTGAAGCTATTTAGAGCAAATTTGAGGTAAAATTGCGCTATGTATATTTATTATTATCATAACACCTTTACAATTATGTACACACCTTTTGTTAAGCACATATTCCATTGATGACCCTCAGTTCCAAAAATGAATGCCCATCTGTCAGCCTCCTTATAAATCCATTGTCACGATGCTAAACAAATCGATATTTTCACACGAGGTCCTGCTTTGTTCGCAATTCGCCAACCTTTCGGCGGCAGTTAATAATCTAACACGTACAACGTCTAATTTGCCTAACAAATTCCACCTCCTTTATGCTTTTGACGGAACGGTGTCTGTTATCATCTGGTGTCATTGATATATGATGCTTTAAGCATACATTAAGAGGTATTTCATACACATAAACAGTTTTATGACAATCTTTTGTAGGTAACTTAACCATTCTCTCTTGTTTTCTCTGTTGAAAATGTTGTATGAGTACGTCTCTTTTTATACACATACGTCTCCTTTTATACACTTTACGATAAGTTGTCATGAGAAGAAACGCTAGGATTCAGTCCGCAATGGAGTGCTGATAACATTGGCGTGCATGACTAAACGTTAGGGTGTGTATAGTTTTTTTTTGTTATATTATGGCTTTCACCCATTAAGGGCGATCTAATTAAATTTAAATTAAATTAAATAAAGCAATTAAATTGAACCAGATAAGTTACAGTGTAAATTTATGTGTTTTTAATCGGCAATGATTTAAATTTTAATGCCATTTTTATAAATATATTTTGGTAATAAATAGTTAATTTGGGGGGAGTTGAGACTTAGAAGGCAGGGAATACTGGTAGGGAGTTAAATTTTAAGTTTTACCTATTCATGCATAAAGTTTGAAAATTGGTCATTGATAGGACACTCAAAAAAATTATGGTTCAGAGTATCCTCTGACCCACAATCACAGTAAGGCGAGCTGACTATATGGAATCTGGCGAGATGACTAAGACAAGAATTGTGACCTAGTCTCATTCAAGTTATGGACGAAATATGTTTTTTTGGCATTCATGTGTATTTATGAAACCAGGGCTTGATAGGAATAAAAGGTTGTATTAATGAGTACTGGTGACATTTTGTTAGAGAAGCTATTTTCCATTCAGAGCACCATTGGAGATTGTATTTACTTTTTAGAATAAGGAAATAGTCTCTAACTGGAACGGGAATATCATTTAACAGACATTTAAGGGGATTGATACTGCTTTCACGTTTTGTGAAAACATAATTTATATGGGAGTTCCAAGTAAGCTTGGAATCCAAAAACATTCCCAGTAACCTAACTTCCTTAGAGATAGGGATGATTTCATCGCCAAATCTCAAACCTGTGTAAAGTTTTTAACGGATTTTTCTATTCATACTGTCACCTTTTTTCATAACTTCATGATAAAAAAATATTTGTATTACATTAAATATGTAATTGGAACCCCATGGCGCATCGGGTAGTAGTGTAGTAATATGAATAGTTTAATAAATACGTGTATAAATGTTAAAATATGTTAATTCATTTTTCCTCCACAGATGGCGGCACCCTTATAAAACATTATTTCACGTTAGTCCTTAACCTAGCGGCAGTGTTGGAAACTAAAATTTGCAATTAATGAAAAGAGAAAAACCTTTAGTGGAGGGATAACATTATGTCTCTCATTTCAAGAGAATATTTTTCGTTATGCAAAAATTACTAGCAGTGTGTGGCGTGCATTTCTCTGTGGCCAAAGGTAGGCTGTGTGTACTTTTACAAATTCGGGTATGAATTGCGCATAAAATATTTTAAACAAACCTTATTCTTTTGAATATGTAATCTGTGGCTAACCAGAGTGGTATATCTATGAGATAACCTAAATAAAACATGGCGGGTTTAATGTTTATCGTACTAATTTTAAGACGTTACAGCAACAGTTTTACATATTGGATTTCATTGAAACTGCTCTCTAAACCTTCCCGGAAATAATAAGAACAGACTGCTATTTTCAGCAAAACCTGTCTAGTAATTTTCGATAAAATCGAAGACAGACAGACAATTATTCATTTTTATATATAGATGTATGAGGTGAATGAACTATCGTATTGAGATGTTTTAAAATAAATAAATACGCGCATGACATACGGCTCAAAGAATTGCCAGACACTCAGTGTTCGCTGTGAACTCACACTCAAACGCTTCATTCTTTTAGCAGGCACAGGCAGGTTGCTTGCTACGCCTCGTCCTCCTGAACATATTCACAACGAACATAAGATGAATAAATAAGCCTCCACAATCTGCAAATGTACGGCGCGAGAATAAGCGAGCGAGCGCACTGTATAATATTTGTATCGCGAGGGCTTCACCCATTTGTTACGGGGTTTGGAATTTCAGAGGTAAGTTCCGTGTAGCTATAGCTCCATCCCCCATGCTCAGCGATGAAAATCCAAAGCGACTGAGGATTCACAGTTGACGGCTCAAATCCGAATGGCATATCCAGCTTACTTAGGCTTTATGTCAGTTTTGATGGGGACAGAATTCCCCTTTGTTTTATCACATTATGTTATTTGTATTTTTGCCAATAAATGTGTGCATTTGACGGCGGGGTCTCGTCATCTCCTTTCTCTCTGTTTTATATTAAATTGCTTAAATTGATATTCAGTGCCAAGTGTTATTTAGTGTAATTTCCCCCGTTTCAGTTTATCCTAATTTTAAATGGAAATTAGACTGATTATTAATTTGATTTGTTTTGAATTGGAAAGTGACAACCCATATTCTGTATTATTTCGTCTCTTTACAATTAAATGGTGTAGTCCTGAGTGACCAGCTCAGGTAAGGGGGCTCCATCGAAGCCAGAGTAAAACTAGACGTACTGTACAGAGTCCGCAGATACTTCAATAGTACACAACTGCTCTTCCTATACATATCACAAGTACGTCCGACTATATATGAAAAAAAACCTTTGACTCTGTGTAGAAACGGGCAGAGCGTTTGATAGATTCGCCTATCTTTACAAACGGATTGCAATCTTTGGAGCATAGGCGTCAGGTGGGAATGCTTTCCTTGTTCTATCGATATTTCAATGGAAGATGCCCTTAGGAACTAGCGTCATTGATCCCTTCGGCACCGGTGCATAGTCGAGAAACACGCCAAACACGCGTCCAACATTAGTACACGGTTGACATTATATTCAACAGCTCGGCTGTGGAATGATTTGCCGTCCTCTGTGTTTTCTCCCTCCTACAACATGGCTCTCTTCAAGTCCCAGGTTCACTCCCTCCTATCCTCCAAAAGACCCTCCACACAGCATCCCCAAAGATGACATTGTCCTTGAGGGAAATTATTTCCTTCGTGGCCTCCTGTGTGGATAAACTGTAAAAATTAAAAATAAAATATTTGTTGATTGAAATAAAAATTGTACAAGTGCTTTGATGATAGAATTATTTTTACATGCTTTCTATTTCTAGAACCCTGGAGACTTATATTCGAAACGTTTTTCTGAAATTCAATGCTCGCCAGGTGACAATGAGCATTTCTTATTGAATCAGTCATATCCATAACAGTCAATTTATATGCAAAGCGAACGAAATGCAACTCCTGTGCAACGTCGCAAAGGCGCTATCTATTTAAACAGTCATACAGAGTAAGGGAGGGACCCGACTTTCTAGTTATTGGAAAGAATACGTATTTTTTTGTTTATTTATTTACCTCACTCTAGGATAGTTTTATTGATTTGACCCGAGCTGAAAATTCCTATGTTAGGATATTAAATATATTGTCTCTTGTTTTTGTGTCAGTTTTTGTTGTTGTTGTTTTAAACTCGTATAACCGTTTCACATGAGGCCCTTATTGTACGAAACATTAAACACGTATGTATGAGAACGAGTCGTTTTCATGATTCTTTCTTATGCTCAACACTTGCTGCTTTTGTGTTTTCTTCCTCCTACAATATGTTTTCAAGACCCAACTTAATCCCCTATATTTCCTCGACAGCTTTATATCTCCACACAGCATTCCCAAAGATAAATTACAGTTAATATAAACATTAAATAATACATCAAATAAGACAAAGTAAAGATAACCAGTTCTGTGGTAGGAGGTACCATATTAAAATTAAATCATTTTCGGTACGACAGAAGAATGTTTCCTTTAGAGGCAAAGTAATCCAGAAATTGGTATCCACTGGGTATTCTAAATTCTCGTCGGCTTACTAAGAAAGATTTATTCATTCCCAGATCCATTTCAGTTTTTACGAGGCAGCGGCGCAGTTCCTCGGAAGTTCTAGTTTTTTTTTATTGTACTAAAAATTGTAAAGAGGCGAGCATGGAAGCTCATTCCCAGTCTATGTAAGCTCGCAGGCATTTGGCATTGTGCGCAGGACGGAGCAGGAGAAGGTGGAGGGTACACTAGTTATTATGAAGAAGATTCCTGCCTCCGTCGCGTCGCCTGCCGACGTGTCTACCCTCTACACTCTACACTCTACACCCAGCAGGTATTTCTACACTCTCCAAGGCTAAATAGAATATAAATGCAAAAGTGCTCTTTTTACTTCTACTTGATAATGAAAGTAGAAGGCTCCTGTTGGGAAGTGGGTCGTCAGGTCAGGTTTAATTGAAAGGAAAACCGAATAATCGCAGGCTTGAACCTTTAATTAGGTATTTAAACCCAAGGTATTTGAACAATTCTACTTGTCTCTTTCGCTCGGTTTCCGTTTATGAGCTTTCAACAGATCTTTCACTTTGTTTTAGTAAAATGTTACTTTGTGACATCTTTGTCTGTGTTATGAATTGAAATATCTGGAACAAAGCAGCATTGGGTATTTTATTTAAAATCTCTATACTTCCCAAAATGAACAAATTGTGCACATTTCATAACTACAAAACACACCGTGAGTAAGTTTTTGTTGAGACGAACAGGTTGTTTGCTTTATATTAAGATTACATTAAACCTTTTTACGAAGAAAAACGTAGCCTTTAATTTATTATATAACTAAATAATAAGGAATCTGAAGTTTAATCGTGGATAGAAGACATTTATCTCTTAGTTTTTTTTCTCTTTCAACACTGATATGGTTGATTTAAATAAATCACCTGACTATTAAATTTTTTATGCTTTCGATAAAGCTATATTTTTAGTTGATGAAATTTAATACAAAATAAATTCCGCACAATAAACGCGGAATAAGCTGGAACATTCATCAAATAGCGGTAACATGCCGCCTTAAGCACTAAAAAAGTGAAACACCCCAGAAAGGTATCTGTTTATTTCTGCCAGATAGAGAAACTTATCATCCAAAGCCCGTTCTCATTTCCGGGGAATGTGGGACTTCAAAGCATCAGCGGGGATTTCCCGCCATTGGTTCGCAGCTGAAAAATGTTCCGGGGCTCTCTCAGGCAGGAAATACAGCCCGAATCACCCCACTGGCTCCGCTACCAAAGTCAGAGCTTTAAGGAAATACATCACATCGGAAAATAGCCTTACACTCGCGTGTTTCGGGATTATTGTTATTCGCTTTCAAATTATTTAATCGATCTGCCGATTATTGTAAAATTATTCCGAAGATATGATTGAAATAATATGCCAAGTATGTGTAAGGGTCCGCAGAGATAATGGAACGCCACTCAAATCTATACTTCTTGCTTCATCCATTTTCGTAATAATAGTAATATTTGGATAACCGAACGCTGACGCTCCGCTCCGAGGGTTTGAGCACGGAGAGTGGATGTAAATGTAATTGGAGAAAGGAGAAAGGAGAATCACGAAAATAAAAGACGCGCAATCATATGAGAGAAATAGTCAGGGATGTCACAGGTAAACACGACACTGTCAAACGAACCGAACACTCGAACACGGGTCATGCCAAAACATCAGAATTTTGCGTGCATGAAATAATGTTTGTTGATGGCTAGGAATTCAATAGTTTCTTTATATTTAGAGCTTATGTTAGCTGAATTTTCACTAAAAACCGCTAAACAAGTTATCCAAATATCATCGTCCTTACATTAAACTTCCTCTTTCGTAGTACAGACAAATGTGGTTTAACACATATCTTAGCCTCTTTTTCCTTCCTCTACCAATTTATTTACCTAACTACTATTATAACACATCAGACTTCAATCTAACCATATATTTAAAAAAATTATGTTTTGTACTAATTTGCAAAAGTTTTCTAAGATCCCATTGTAAAATCACACCTCCGAATTGCAAGATGTATTAACATTAACAAATTAATACGTATAATAAATTATATAATTATATAAATTGAAAATACACTTTGTATATACCACTTTACTTAAAATATATTAATATTTCGACATGTTTCGATAGCAATGCTATCATCTTCAGGAATAAATGAATACTAAAAAATAATTTCAAGTATATAAAAATGAAATAAAATTTAAAACAATAATTTAAGAATATACAAAATATGAGCATAAACAATAATGAATTAAAGTAGGTAAGTAACAGATTAAAAATGTTAACGACAAAATAATTATAAAACATTGAATAATACATTTAAATTAGAAATATAAATAAAAAATTATCATTATTAATATTAATATGAAAATAAATTTAAGAGATAGCTATTTTTAAAAAATATTTGATTATTTATTAAATTTAATTCGCTATTAACACTTTTCTTATTTCTAAAATTTCAAATTTATCTAATTGTAAACCAGTTGTATTTGTATGTAAAACTTTTAAACCTTTATTTATATCAAACGAATGATTGGTTTCAAAAATATGATTTGCAAATTCAGAATAGTTGTTATTATTTAAACATCTTAGGTGTTCCTTAACCCTAATACTGAAATTTCTACAAGTCTTTCCGATGTAAAATAGTTGCAATCATTACAAATCAATTTATATACTCCCGATTTATTCAAAATATTATCTTTATCTTTGTTATTTAAAATGTATTTTTTAAATTTATTATTGGTATAAAAAGCTGGTTGGATAGTATTTGGCAAGTTTCTAATTATTAAATTTGCGGTATTGTTATTTAAAAATAATATTTTTCTCCATTGTTTATTAACATCAGTTATTTGTGGATATACATAAGATTTAATAAATTTTTTCTTAAGTTTTTTGTTTAACATATTGTTTATTAATTTAGTACTATAACCATTATTTATTGCAATCTGTTTAATTATATTTAATTCTTTGTTAAAATTATTTTTTGATAATGGTATATTAACTAATCTACTAAGCATAGAATGAAAAGCTGATAATTTTTGAGAAAATGGATGATTAGAAGTATTATGTATAACAATATCTGAGGAGCCTAGTATCAAAGTGGGACATAAGCCATTTGGATTATTTTGCAGTAGAGTGAGTTTCTTGTTTCAAATATGTAGGCATGAAATATCTGATATTTTTTTCTACCTGCATAATCCTTGAACGTAAAGAATCACAAGCCATCAATAACATTCTACAATTTAATACTCTAACTAATTTATATTTAATTTTGAAAATGCTTATGTCCGCTTTTGATACTAAAACAAGCAATTGTCCGTTTTTGAAACACATGAACCTGTAAGTGTCTATTTTCGAAACAAAGTCTTACAAAGGTCGAAGGTTCACAATATGAAATAAAAGGCGGTTCAAGTTCATTTTTAGGAAGTATATTTTTTATACAGTTTGAACAGCTGCCACGGGATGTTTTTATAAAATAAATAATAATACAATTGAAAAGAAATAAAAATTTAAATGGAGTTTCACAAATAAAACTTAATAACAATAAGAAGACAACATTAAATTTGCAATTCCACTTCAATATTATTTTGCAATTCCACGTCAATATTATTTTGCAACTCCACGTCAATATTATTTTTAAAACATTCACATGGATAATCTTCTTCTGTTGGTTGATTATTTGTCAAATTATTGTCTATTATGTTTTTGTGCCACTGCAGGGTTTCCATACACTTCCACTCTGCACCAAAATGTTTACAGAGCAGATTGTCTACGTCAATAATTTTGTTCTCGTTCACTTTTATTCCTAACGCTACGGGTGCTGCATTAATTTCTTCAAAATTGTGCTTTTTTTTTAAGAATTGATTTTTTCTCCTGCGATGTTATTATTATAAGCTAATTCACCTTTTACCAAAATCTGGTTTTTATTTGTTTTGCGCAGTGTAAATCTCTTACACTGCGATATTTTGAAATGCAATTGTCCAGTTGCCTTTACGTGATGTTTTGCTTCATCTTTCCAATTGAATGGCTTCCAGTCACTGCCAATTGTTTTCAAAGAGCCACGTGTTTTGAAAATGTCATGGTATTCTTCTACACTGATTATGGTCGTCTTCTTTTTCAAATCTTTTTCGATTAGACCGAATACCCGATCTGCCGGGAGGAAAGAATGTCCCGTAACGGGAAAAATTATTTCCACCTTGGTAATTGATGCTGGAGCGTCACTGTGCAGCCATTTCGCACACATCGTTAACAGGGTTAAATTTTTATTTTGGCCTGCACATCCATCGGCCACCAACCTAACATTGTTGAAGCCCACCAATGATTTTGTTGTCAGCTCATTGAAGATTATTGAAGCCACTTCATTTGATGATTTCCTTGCTTGGTTTTCATTCCAGGTGTATATGGAGACATTATCTGGAGATAAATAGTCTTTCAATGTGCCAGTCACGACAGGTAGATTGTAGCAATACAATTGTCTGGAATAATAAGCCGACTGGTCACTGACTTTTGGTAAAACTAAGTTTTTCTAGCAGTCGAACGACATAAGAAAACAATCGTCTGGTTTATCTTTCAAGTATTGAAAGAAACAATCAGCTTGTTTTTTTATGTAGTGTTAATTTGAAAACAAGATCATCCCTTTTAGTGAAATCCTTTTCAATTTTCAGTTTTTCTTTTAATTCGATGCATGTACTGCATTCATCTGTACTGGAACTTGAAAAACTTATATTAAAGTTTGTATTGAAGACATTCCTAAAATAAGATTCTTTCACTTTCAAATCA